>JAHZMY010002881.1:0-15411 GCA_027743915.1 Seira sanloemensis | reverse complement strand
TCAGTCAAAATGTGGAGCCCGTTTCGTCGACTCGATGAAGTGTTGGTTTTGTCAATGCCACTTCCTGTCAAACAATAAATCACATTCATGAATCATTCCATTCTTTTTAAATCTATTACGGTTTTCATTTCCTCTGATTTGAAAATTAGTATCTCCTCAAGAATATATTATCATATCATTTTTGGAATATTATAAGATTGCGCCAAAGAAGAAAAACGAATAGTTACATTGAATTGAAAACGTCTTTCTTTTAGGGCCAAAATTATGATTACAATCATATATTTATGCATCTATTAGTAACGCTGGCGTGCTCACTTTAACCTTGAAAAGACAATATGCCGCGTATATATTTGAGCTAGAATTTACACCAAACTAAACAAACAAAAGCAGAATTAGAAAATGCTTACGAATTTCAATGTCACTGGAACCAATCTGCCTACTCTTTTTGATTTCCCTTTTGCCTCTTGAACCTTCACCAAATTCAGCCGATGGCCCCGACTCGACCCACGTTTCAATAATAACAGGTACGCAGTCCTGAATAAAATCTCCCCAAAAACTCGAACCTTCTTTCAAAGTACTGGAAACAAATGAAGGTGAAAAGGGATCCGCGGTAATGGTAGAATAAAACTGGTCAGTATACGAGCTGAATGAGTCGCCACAGGTTTGTTTCCAAAGGTCATCTTGTGTTTGGCCGCAAACGTAGCCGTATGGATATCTCAATGCCAAATACGGTGACCGCGAAACGTCGACAGAGAGATTGCTTAAATTAACATTTGGCTGCTCGTACTTGGAGGACGATAAGAAGTGCGTGCTCAACAATCGTAAAACTTTCAATCTGGCCGTCAAATCATTTTGCTTTCCTGTAATCTCCACTTTTAATCTAGAGCCAGGATTCTTCTTGTCATCCTTCGCAGATGTTGAAATTAGGCCCAAGATACTGGGCAGCACAACAGGACTGGATTCAAACACGAGGTTGGAATGGTGTTCTATCAACAGTGTGATGAAGGGAAGAGCACCATATCGCACGGAAGCTACCAAGTGGGTCATTGTGCATTTTAGGTGAGCCATGAGCATGCCCCAAAATGGACGGAGTTGACTTTCAGTAACCTGTTTTTGAATTCACAAGAAATTCACATCAATCACCATACATAAAATGTTTGAAACAAAAATAAAGAGGTGCCAGTTTGCACTAGTTGTCATTGTCAAACAGTTGCCGCGTCCCACACAGGAAATGGGTTTCGCAATATTTAAACTGCTCAATTTGAACCAAATAAATTCTTTACCTTTGACAAAATGGTCTCGGCAAGTTTCAAATTTTCCTTTCTCACTGCGCTCTCCTGGTCCGATGTCAGAGAAGCAACCTTTGAAAGAACTTTGTCCAAATTCCGGATAACTGTATTAATCTGCAACGTTGCCAATTCTTGAAGTCCCGATAGAGCATCCTTTCGTATATTCACATTATGATGGTTAACAGACGATAGCAATTCCTTTTAAAACATATTTGAAAGTATTTTTAGAAAGTACAAAAAGTGCATCGTAAAATCAATAAGAATTAGGGGCATATAATTATTGTACGACAAAATGGTGAAATAATTTGAAAAAGGTACGTGAATGCTCTGCTTTCGCCGAGTGTAGCCATCCTCGGAAACGCTTCCGGTGACAGATGCTTGTGATGATAATAAATTTGATGATCCATCGCCTAACGAGGATGACTTTAATTGTTCACGTATTAAAATCTTTTTTACTCGCAAAGTTGGTTCGACGACGTTTTTTGCCTTGCTCAACTTTTTGACTCCTGTCAACTGAGTTTTGGCTTTCTCCTGCTTGCGAAATTTTTTGTGACGGTTACTTTTCGTCATGATCGAAGTGTGCTCAAACTTCTTTACGCTAAATTAAGGTAGGTAAACGGTAAACTCCAATTACACAGAAAAGTCAGAGATGACAATGACTAGCATTTAGAACGAAGTTAGATGGATATTTTACAATGTACAACTTTTCAGAGCACATGTCTTTGGCAAATTCAAGGCATGAAGCAGATTGTGTAAGATCAACATTACATCGACATCACTGCCGGACTTTTACTCATGCTATGGGGCAAACAAATATTGTTGGACACAAACACAAAGCTATCGCATAGCATGCAAAATAGCTTTGTTGGCATTTTATTGGCATCTATACTTTACTTCCTAAATATGTGAAATACTACAAAGAACATGAGCGTTATGTAATCTAATAAGCGTATTTTTATAATTGCCTACATCAATGCAGTCCAAAATCAATTTATTGAATTGGACATTGAAGTCGGTTAATTTATGTATACCTTCACGTCCTTCTTCTTGCTATAACGAATCAAATCGCCCCTAAATACAACATAAACCAAAATCCAATCAATCTATTAGTTTAGACAAACATTCCTTATTTTAAAAATTTGCAAGAAATATCCGACGTCAACATCAAAACGTAAATATCTGCAAGGAAAACTTCGAAAAAAGGCTCGTCACGTTTCTTTTCACCTTGAATTTCTCTGCTAATTCGTGTGTGAGAGATAGTAAAGGTATAAATACGAAAAAGCTTAAATAACATCATTTGAAACACGAGACAAAATGTCACGGCCACTACGACGCGCGAGGAAGATGAGGTAATAATGAGATGAGGTACGAATAATTTGAAAGCGAAAGTGAGAAACTGGAGCTCCTCGTGGGGAAGTAGGAAGATTGTAAATGGAGTTACTAGATGAAGGTACCAATCAGAGTAACTACTAATGAAATTAAGATCAATCCTTTATAACCTGTAGAATTTTGAAAAGTAGTGCACGAGAATGGACATCAAA
Source organism: Seira sanloemensis (assembly GCA_027743915.1). NCBI lineage: Eukaryota > Metazoa > Arthropoda > Collembola > Entomobryomorpha > Entomobryidae > Seira > Seira sanloemensis. Next base: position 12,581 of record JAHZMY010002881.1, on the reverse strand, counting down.
TTCGAAAATGTAAAGGCACGTAATATTTGTGTGTACATGTCTCGAACGTTTGTTCATTAGCATAAGAATCTGCTACAAATTTGTAGGACTGGGTCACAACAAGAATAATATCAATCACAATTCGAATTCTCACGTTGCTTCTCACGAAAGTATGACGTCTTTTGCTGCATGGTCGTAGTAGGTGTAGTGGAAGAATAATATACTTTTTTAATTACCTAACCTTGTATTTTGGCTTTCACTGCAACCCTAACTACTTTGATACAAATTAGAACTCGAATCGAATTATACATTTTGTTCTGGATGCAGTACAATCATTTTTGACTTTGAAAATTACTTTTCTTGAATCTTGAAGTCAGAAGCTAAACTGTTACTTTTCTAAAGCCTAAAACGCGGAAGCACGAGTAATAGCTGAATTAAAAATTGGCCAATTAAAAATGTAAATTGTGGATGTATTATACAGATTATAGTATAAAATAATATTTTTGTTTTAATAGAGAAATAAAGTAATATGTACATAATTATGACTTTAATATGTGCCTTTTTTGACTGTTTGGGTGTGGGATTGTTTAAAGTGATTAAAGTTTAGTATAATAAAGTCCGATTTCAATCAAGTTTTGAAACTGTCCAACAAAAAATTATCTACCTTCAAAAGGCGTAACCATAATTTGTGACCTTATTCATGCCTCATAACTATCTACAGCATTTAAAAAACGATTCCGTCTTTACATTTGGCATTTAAAGTACCTTTATATTTTAACAACTCCTGCTCGCATTTATTAATGGAACTAACATTAAAAACTCGTTGTGTTCTGTTGTTGCCAGTTACATAATCTACGCGTGCGAACGTACTTGCTATAATAATGCACACTGCAGTGCCGCCGTCCCAGTTAGGGTCAGTCAGTCAGTCCAAGCAGACGAGGTTATACTGCTTATCGTCGTCATCCATCACATCATTAGTCGTCTATAATGGCCGAGATCGACGCAACCCATTCAGATAAATGCATGCCACACGCTACACAAGGCTTTTAGTCGGCATACCAAAATCACTTTTCATTTCTGCTTACGTCAATCTCATCTTTATCCAGCTACAAAGTTAAAACAATGCCAACCTTGAATCAAATCAACAAACATAACATTGGAGCTTTTATTTTCAAGTACCTCATACTTGGAGAGTAAAAAGGATCATTAAATTATGGGACAATCTGCTCTAGTTTTGCGTAAGTAATTCTTAGGTAGTCAATAGAGTTATTACAAGTAATGTACCTATATCAAGTCCCATTGATAGTAATAGTAAATCTGGGTAGAATCGTGGCCGGTCGGTCTATCACATTACATGACATTCAGCCGAAATCTCAATGTGCATTCTGAATGAATTAAAACTAAAACTCTTTAGGTACAAAAAGCGTATAATTATGTATTTCAATGTGAAAATCTAAAGTCTGAATGCGAAATTGACTCAAGATTCGTTGTTGAGATGAATGATAACCGATGAACCACGACTAATATATTTGCAGAACTGTGTGATTATATGAGGACGGCTTTCCGACAATTAAGGTGTGGAACGGCAGACAATTTGTTTACTTTGCCACACATGCAAGTGTTAAACCTTAAACTGGTTCCAAACAATTTCTCCTATATTTACATTCGATTCGGCCATTGGAATAGTCAAATGGTACGTACTGATGTTGGAAATTGAATTGGAGACACTTCCCGTCGCAGGTCCCGACACTGTAAAAGCAGGATAAAGATTTGTAAAATATTTCGCATTTCAACTTGATGTGCGCTATTCATTGACCTAAGGTAACCTCGCATGCCATTTCAAATCACCGGAAAATTCGCAAAGTATGAATCCATGATAATAATACAGTTCGCTTTTGTGTTGGTAGGTAAAGTCGCAAAGAGATTCTCTCCTTCCTGTCAAACCTGGTTCATTCAAATCAATATTCAACAAGTTTAGAGCTACATAGATCAGTTGAAATGCATATGAGATTGAGTGACAGGAGGGTTAGACTCATCGATGCGTTTCATGTTGGTCGACATGTGATGTTGGAAAAAGCCAACTTCTGGGAAATCAGGAAAACCTTTCTCGCATTTTTAACTATATTCACTTCATCATCGATACCTACATTTCTTCTCTATAAAATATGCAGAATTTTTTGTATTACATACCTTGAGAGCATATATTTACCACTCAGGAGGATTGCCACTGATTCAGCCGGAGTCATTCAGGATAACTTTTTGCCGACATTGTGTAGGTATATGTGCACCCGTGAAATGTTCGAACTTAGTAACTGTCATAATTGGAGTAAAATAGTGACGTGAAGTAATCTTTGCAAAATTCAATTTTCTGCTTTATATTAACTATTAAGTGCCTTATATTACTATTTTGCAAACAGGACGGATGTGTCAATTATCGCAACATTTAGGTTTGAATAATGTATGTCGAATTAGTAATAGGTTTGCCTGCAGCATTGTCAATCACGAGTAAAGTTTTTTCTTCAATTTCACTCTGTCAGATTTTTCGTGGAAAGTGCAATCAAAGTTTAGGCTTTGATGATGGAAATTGGTTTTATCATTTATCAGGAAACAATCAGTCGTAATTTCTGTTTGATTCTGAGAATCCTCTTGTCGACCAGAACTCCACAAGGGATCATTCCACGTGGATATTTAAAATTGATGTATTCAGAAGGCAAGCCAGAACCTCTTGTTTGCAAAGCATATCATATCTTTTATGAAACACGCCTGGGTTTAGCAAATACGTGAGCGTATTATGGTGGATGTGAAAGTGTACTGGTAGATTGGGTAGTATCACTATGCCCCCTTCGCATCGCAGCACGATTTGGAGTTACATTTTCCATACGATATTATACATGTGTTAAAAGACATATTTTTGATGGCCGTTGTGTGAAGGTAAAAATGTACCCAATAACCCGCACGCATTGTACATTCCGTAATCTACCTCAAAGATTAAAGTTTTCGATGAACTTCCTGGACTGACGCAAATTAAACAGCAAATTGTCTTGCAAATACCACGCTCTTTTCCCTGAGGTGTGAGTTTTGAAGTTGACATTCTGATTAGCAAATGGACATAACCGAAATTAGGTTCTTTGATAGGTATTTATTTACTGCAAATATGTAAACTTCTCCGATTGATGAAATCTTATTTATCGGCATCACATTCTATCGTCATAAATAATTACTTATTAATTACAATAATATAGTATTGATTATTATCAATTCGTGTTCTTGCAACAGTAATTTTTATTTCTTGCGTAGGTAAGATTTCCGTTTTTTCTCCATGTCAAATTTCATCATACATACATACGTCGTCGAAAAAAGTGATGAATGATGAGAATTCGACGAACGTCTCAAGAACCGGATCCTGTAAGACGGTCATACATGCGTACGTCATATACTTTGATGGGTACATTTCCGATTTGTACCCGTTGTCCCTGCACAATAATGGGATTGTAGAGCAAAACGAGAGGTGCCATAAACCCCGCCACGCGTGTACAAGGGGACATGTCGTCTGACTACTCAAAAGGTTGTGCTGAAGATTGCATTAATTGTATGATCAGCACTATCTTTCCATTCATTCACAACTTTTGAAATAACGTAATATCTGATTCACACATTCCGGATGTGACGACGCAATCATAAATTGAGTAAAAGATTTGACTCTGAAAGCTAAGGCTACGCCAGGAAGCGCCAATCATGCATGAATGTCACAATCATAATATTATTGTTATCCCAGATTCACACTTTTTGGTAGGTGAATTAAAATCAAATAAATGCATAAATTAGCCTATTTTATCATCCAATTTACCCATATAACTTTGCCATTTTATTTTGGCACTCTTAGTTTTTTTGCAAAGTCATATAAATGTATAGAAAAGTTGTGGAAAACATCTTTCGATACTTTACGGAGAATCGCTGAGGTAGATACATACACTTGGAATAAATTTTAATATGTATATTCCCGATGATGAAATGCTCTCGTTGAGAGAAAATGCTTATCGTCAAAAACGCTGCATGAAAAAGTTGAGCTTATCCGATGGTCCCGTGGACGGACGTGGTTACGTTCGTGTTTCCTTTCAAATGCATTGATTTTGAATGTCTCAAACGACACATTTTCCAGCTTATCTTTTCAATCTTGTCATATTTTGCATATTGGAAAGGATTCGATTGAGTTGAGCTTGATGCCAAAATACTCTCACACGCTTTCCATAAGAAGTAGGTGCAAATTCCACAGGTGTGACTGCCCGCAAGAATCCTGCTGTACTTCAAATGTATTTATTCCACATTATCAAATATGCTCAATATTTTAATGCTCATGAAATTTTCAACCCTCCCCTCTTGAGTCCCCAACTTCCTTTCATTCAATCCCTCCAACTTTGGTATAAAAGGTGTTGAAGACACACCGTTCAACCATCATTGTTTCGAATGAGATAGTGCAGTCAATAGCTCATTTTTTTGATAGCATTTTCATTCACTCCGAAATATTTTTAAAAAATTGTGATTTTTTTCTTCTTCTACATTTGATCTTTTCTTTTATTCAATTACCTACTTGTGTGCACGTGTAATACGTCAGAATTGATTATATTTTTGCCCACTGCAGTTTTTCCTTTATCTTCTTCTAGTTGTTGAGCGAGTCTATCATTATCACGAAAGAAAGTACGTCATTGAATCTATTTTTTGTACTTTTAACTCACAACCAGATAGCTCACGCACTGTAATCCTCATTCCCTTTGTTAGCCCTCTAATTTCGCCAGTGCTACAAAAATTGAATTCCAAAGGGAAGGTGTAAGCATTTCTACATATTTTTCCATATTCCATCCTAATCTTTTCTTACACTTGTCATATCTCCGAGCAAGTCCATTTGAAAGCAGCAGTCTACATAAAAAGAGCGAGAGGAGAATAAACAAGTCATTGCTTATAAAACTGAGGAGCACTCCAGTAAGAAGAGAACAGTCTCTCAGTTTCTCTCATCTCAGAAGAGTGAGAAAGAGAAAAAAAGAATCAAGTCGGTTGTCTGTCTGACTTAATCATCGTAAAAAGAGCAAGCGCCAGAAAGAGAGAGCAAGTCACTAAAAAACTTGGCTGTTTAACTTTCGTCAAGCAAGACGAAGCAACACAACAGCAATCAAAAAGCGGAACACAACAAAAAAAAACAACAATATCTTGTCAATTAAGGAATCTCTGCGGTGCCAAACTTCTTCTCCTGACTGACTAATTCCACACACACACCTTCAAAGTTCAACTCGTCAGATTGCCCCAAAACTTTTTAAACTTAATAGAAATAAACTCTAAATATGGCAGAGGCAATGAAGTATCTAATTCAAAGAAGACTCAAGTTCTCCCTCGTCGTAGGAGCTTTAAGCTTTCTTCTCCTCTTGTCAAGTTACGGAGACGCATCTCCAAGTACCTCAAGATCCAAGGCGCCTGGAAAGAGTGCAAACAGTGGATTAAGGAAAAATAGAAGCATAAATAGTGATACAGCAGGCTCGCCATTCTCCCCACAAAACGTGACTGACGACGGTGGGAAAATGTGTGGAACGCCGGACCGGCCGGTGTGCCGGAAAGCAGGGCTGGATATGAAACGCGTCAGTTTGGAACTCATTCGTCGAGACATTCTCAAAAAGCTGCGGTTGGACGAGAACAAATTGCCCAATATTAATGCCTCCAACTTCATCATTCCACCGAGGTATCTTTCCGAGTTCGTTGATATGCAAGGGGACTCCCCCACCAGAGATGATAACTACGATGATGAGCACGCCACCACGGAAAAAATTATCGCCTTCTCAAAGCCAGGTCAGTTGAACAAATTAGTACATTCATGCTTCAACTCTTTCTTTTTTTTCTCTTGATGACAAAGTAGTTGTTTGTAGTGACGTCTTCATGAGAAATGATAGGTTTTGGTTAGTTAGAGGAAGCTTCAAGTTTTTTTTAGTTTCGCTTCGTAGCTAGAGGTTTCGTAGATGTACAAACGGGAAAAATGTATAATTGATCATAACTCAATATTTTAATGCTCAGCCAAAAAAAATCAAGTTGTTACATAATTACCTACTCATTACAAAGTATATAGGTAGGTGTCTTTTAAAAAAATAGAAAAGTTGAGACCTTTAAACTCGCTCATGTACAGTTTTTTTTAAATGGACGGCGGGAGAAGTTCTGGTTTTCTATTCCGTAGAAAAGCGTCATCCATCATTAACTTGGCGTCCGCCAGTCACTCAGTCAGTCACTGAGTCAATATATACTTTTTTTCTCTTGGTGAACTTGGCAGAAAAAAGAGTGACTAATTTATTTTGCCTTTTCATGTGGCTATTATTATTACACCCATTATTATTATTATAGCAGAACAGATTTTTAGGGGATTACCCTCATTATTTGATAGGTTATTACCTACACATTAGCCATCGGCTAAAGAGAAGAAAAACAGGATTATCAAAAAGAAAACTGCTCATCCTCTTTTTGCACATGTGCTTGCAAATCGTACGGGGTTTTTCCTGTCTTTATACCAGAAATTTTTCTTCAAAGCTTTTTTTTGTAGCTGCAGACTGCAGTTGCATAAAAATGAACCTTTTGTGTGAGTACGTTCCGTTGGGTGCATATTACAGAGTTTCGATTGCAAAAAAAACTAAACAGAGGGAACTGACGAAGAAGAGTCCATGAACAAGGCCAATTTCCTTTGAGCTGTAGATGGTTCGGGATTATCTCTCTCTGCGTGTGCTCTATACTTTTTTTGCAGAAGTTTGCTTTTTGATGTCGTCTGATTATTATACAATGTTGAGAAACTACGAAAAGCAATGATTATTAGCCCTAATTTAACTGCCAGCTTTTTTCGGTCACTGTCAATAATAATCAAAGGTGCATGTAAGTAAGCAGTCATGTAGAAAAGATAAAGGCAACCTGTCTCCGTGTGTACACTCGTTTTTTAAAACTGCACCCCACGAAACGTGTTTAGGAGAAAACTCCCTCTCATGCCAATTTGCAAATATTACGATGCTATCAAAGAGAAACCATATTGTAGAAAGAAGATTTTGACTTGAAACGAAACCCTTCAGAAAAGGAAGAAGTACACACACACGCTTTCATTATTCCATTAGATATACAAAGTTTAGATTCACAAGATGATAATGGTGAGCATTTAAACGCATCAAAGCAGGCTGTGCAAAATACAGATATTGCAAAAAAAGTACATTGGGCTGCTGCATCGCCATCATCTTTTGCAATAAACCATGATTTTTACGATTTTCCTTAAAGTTGTATAATTTGATTTAAAGTCATGCCAGCCAGGGGAGTCACGAACAAAAAAACAGCAACTGTTTTTTCTTACATACATCGTCTCGGGAAGATTAAGCAAGAAAGCAATACGAAAGGTCATAGAATCTCCCAAATTCTAATAATATTTACTGTGGGGAGACATATGCACCATCAACAGATACATGAACGGTTTTTGGAGTTGAGCATGCAACAAAAAAGGGCATAGAAATCCAGTGAACGAGACTCGGTACACATTTCACTCTTTATACTTTTTGATATCTATCTTTTGAAACTGCGAAACATGTGTGAGAAGACAAGTCCCAGACTGACTATTTAATGACCATTTCAAAATGTCACCGTCACATCATCATCATTGCACGATGCCTGTTGGCCGGCCCTGAGTCGTGATTTAGCAAATTAGAGTCATTTATATACTTATACATACGTTACAGTTTACAAATGAAGATGGGAAAGACTGTGTGTATTTTTGCATGCATATTCCCTCTGATCTCTTATGTAGGGATGCCCCTTTTTCTTTGCTATTAATGTCTGTCTTTCTTGTCATGCCTTCACATAATTAGTATGCATTTTGTGAGCCCAGCGAAAAAATATATGTATATATTTTTTCTTGGAGGAACAGTAAAGAAGTTAAGAGCACTACTTTTAAAAAAAAGCTAGGCCAAAGCCCTTGATTCGCATTGTACTTTAAGCCAATTATATGTTTCACAATGCAATGTCTGTACCGTCTGCGGCTTGACTGACTGCTTCTGAGGCGGCAATCTACAGCGATAGTCGACAAAGGCGGAATAAGACAAACATCGTTCGGGAAGCAGACCAGATTGTCTGGTTTTTTATGAATTTGAAGGAAGAGAGGGTGGAGATGAAACATAAAATGTTTGGTTCCATGCAAAAAAAAAAACTTTCAAACACAAAAAGAGTCCATAACCTAGCGCAGATTTTTTTTCTTATGTAAATTTGTAGTGTTTAGTGGAAAGAAAATTACTAGTTAAAGAAGATGATTGAACGGCGAGACATAGACTGAAAATTTGGGGGTTTGTCAACACACTTCAACAAGCACCTCCACACCTTGCCCATAAAAATACGGCCTTTGTGTAGAGAAAAAAAATAGCGCTACATTGAGATTGACAGTTATCATGAGGCAAACTCATGAAACTCACGCACACGTCCAGAGAAAAGAAAGGAGGACCGGAGGAAGGTCCCAATCATTATAGAGAAATCAAACTGCAAACATCCATATCATTTTATTTTTGTTTGCTAGCCCAATTGTTGTTGTTCTGTTTGCACTGGAAATTTCAAAAATAAAATATCTTGTTGATTTCTTGACTTGAGCTCTCATTGTTTGCTCCCAGTTGTAAAAGACAAGTACATAAGTAAAGATATTCTGGTGATGATCATTGCCAGGAACGATGTTGACAGGACCCTGTTTATACAAAAGATTAAATTGTGATTTTTGACCTGACATGAAATGAAAGGCAGCACATATGGGTACAGCAAGCAGAGAGCTGGCCCGTGGCAACCATTATCAAGTTATAGGGCATTGATCATCCTTGCTTAACTTTACGTGTGCTCCACACATTTTTCAAGTGCAGGGAATCTTCATTATTTTTTTGAGGGAATCGTACTCGAGTAAAAAAATTTGTATGAGATGACGATGGGCTTCCACGAAGCTGTAGCCTTGCATATGATGCAGGGATATTCTATGTCTCATTTATCAAAAGACAAACAAAGTATGGTCAGAATATGGAAGTATAATAGTCGAGAAGAAAATGATTCATTTTTATAAAAAGCATAATTTTGCCGGCATTCTAATCTCAGCCTGATTTCAGTCGCTTTAGAAGTCTAAAAATATCCTTTACTAGTGACGTTGAAATGCTTTGTCAACCTTCCGGAATGTTTTGAGCAGTCATACCGTTTGTCATAGTCGTAGTCAAAGTCATCAATTTAAATTTGCAGAACGGCAAAAAAAAGTTGGGACTTCCTGGTCAAAAGAAGATGGCTAAATTTCATCATGCTCAACTGCAATTAAAATACTTCTTGTTGCTCTATGCAAATTTGTCACATGAAATTTGATACTTTCACAACTTCACACAAGATAAATATTCGCGATAAAAAGTTTTTGCCATAAAAGCCGTTTTAAAGAAAAATGCAATACTTGGTTGACATCATCATGATAACTTTTTCGTCATTTTATGGCCACAAGTGTGTAAAAGTGACAATTTATTCTCATATGAATTCCCACGCTTTTTATATGCGCTTCACAAAATTACTACATGTTAATGGGACTCAGTACACACCAAAACTGCTTTGCATTCATTTTTATGAAGGTTTTCGTTTTTTTGCAATTTATTTTATTTTCTTAAAAAAATCAGTAAAAATCTGATGTAGTGTCAAGGCATGATCGATCCATAGGAAATAAAAAATCCTCATTGGACTCATCCTTTTTCCATACAGAGAACCTCAATTGCAATCCTAAATCAAGCAACGAGCAAAGCGATTTTTGACCGTTGCCATACAAAAGACTACTCATCATCGTAATCACAATCAATGGGGTCTATTTATAAAAGACTGTGTATACCTACTTCCACAATCCAGAGATACACATGAAAAGTAGCTTTAGGAAGATCATATTGTATGAGTTGATGAGCGTGTGTAATCAGTCACTCACATGGCACGGTTTTTTGTGTTCACTAATATGTACCTCCTGAAAAGTCGTACATTTTCTTAATCATATCATTATAAACATAAGTTGAGAATTTGTAAAGCATCTATCTTCATCTTCATGTTACACAAAAGAGGAACAAACTGGTTCAAAAACTGATCATAATGTCTCCCTTTCGCTAAACTTTAACTACTGTACTTGTACTTGTGGATGGAAGCGAAACGACATCGTCTTTGCACAAGAGTCGCCCATTTCAAGTAACACTTTCATTCTCCAGCTAAAATACCGTTTTAGTGCAGTCTCGTACGCTGATGTATGTCCCATGCACATTAGCAAAGATTCTCCGTACATTTCCCCTAGCAAAAGCATTGAAGAAGGACAGTAATTAATTATGTGCTCATGTTACACAGCATTGTATTTTAGTCTCACACTTACATAATCACATAATTTTTGTGTCGAGTGCACTTTACTGCTTCCAAATTTTTTTCGCCACCCAACAAGTCTTTTGAAAAAAATGAAGTTAAGGGAATTGAATGATTGACACTTACTTAACTTCTGAATGGGTGCTCTACGGTCCACGAGTGAAAACAAAAATTCTAGAGTGAAGAGAGCTGGAGCTCACACAGTGATGATGGATTAATGGTTTTAAAAAATCAGCTTTTGGAAAGAGTCACGCATGCCATACAACATTTTTTATCTGAACGGCTGCTTTGGCCAGATTGCCTTTTGCGCTGACCTTTGCCTTTTTTGTGAGAGACTCATACAAAGTTTGTAAAGAAATTTGTAAATAATAAGCGTGGAGGCACTCGCTAGTGCAGCCACAGAGATGGCAATATCTGGGGTGTCTTACGGAATCGCATGGACTGCTTCATGATTTATTATTAAGTTACAAGAATGTTTTAGCACGCAATTTTGTATTGCACAGGCACATACAGGGCACCATCCAAAGTCTTATAAAACTCTTGGCAATCGGGTTTGGAAACCTGGCGTCTCCACTTTTTTATTTGTGCTAGACACTGGACAATTCTTTTGATACCGCTGATTAAATCATGTAGGCAAATTGTACACGTGCTGAATTTAAATTGTCTGCAGTTTTTTTTTGTCATGAGCAAGCCTATTTTTTCTCGGGAGAACGCATAAACAAAATCTGAGCCAAGTGTAGTTGATATCATCTAGGGATATATTTTTTGAGCTGTGACTTCTTCAGGGATGAAGTAAGTGGTGTTTAGTGATGATGGACACCTCCATTGGCACATGCTTCTCATAACCCAATTGGCTCGATTTTCCCTTCACCACTGGTCAATCACATGTGAAGTCTTGGCCATTCGTATTTTTTTGTCTGCACGACGGTGTCTTTTGCGTACAGATACTTTGTTCTTGTGACATTGGGAAATGTCAAAGTCAACAGGGGTGTAAAAACCCTGACCACAATTTCATATGATGATGATCCCTGCACAAGAGCGCACGAGAAATTCTTGCGCTCATGAGCGTGTGTGTAAGTAGGCATAATATATTATCTAATTATTTAGTCATTACATATCATATTTTTAACTTGAGTCACTCCAAATGATGGTACAAAGGAAAACTACTACAGTGCATTTCATTGCACTCTACACAAGACTAAGTGGAAAGACAAAGATAGGGAGAAGATTATTGATAATCAAAATGAACTAGAAAGAGTCATTCTGGCGGTAATGCTGGCGACGACACGGTGAGAGCAAGCCAGGGTGACCACATTGAGTTCAATAACTTTCGCTGAAAATAAAATCTTACATACTTTGTAAAAATATGCATGAAATGTAAGCTGATGATGAGATGGTGTCTAGGCCAGGTTTAGATAGATTTTATTTTTTGGGGCTTATTGAGAATCAGACAGCATCCGATGATAAATGATGATTTATGTGAAGATGCAATGTAAAAAATTATCTGCTCACATGCCTATGTAAATTAATTGATACATTGACTTGTAGATAAGAAGGTTGAGGGAGAAATATCAGTGCCAGCTTTACTCATGGCAATTTTTTTATATTTTCATGTGTAATATATAGAACAAGTCTCAATCCAAGGGAAGCCAATGAATCTGCACCACTTTTCCTTCTCGGAGAAAATGTCGAACATGAGGATCGAGAGTGCAACTTTGTACGTTCATGTGCGCTACCACCATCGAGATATCGGGGCTGACAGGAAGAACACTAATTTTAGCATTCGGATTCGTGACCATTTGCAGCCCAAAAAGCCCGAGTCTCCCATGACCGTCGACTACGGGTTAGTCTACATTTTTGTCATTGTCATTAGAGTCATTTCCGTTTTCTCAAAAGCATTCGTTCCTCCCCCGGTCATGACTTAAATTTTTAAAGATCAATTTCATTTGTTTAAACTTTACAGGACATTCAAGCCTATGCAACGCCAAGTTAGTGGGATGGCTCATGGGCGCCACAGCAAGTGGATCCAAATTGACATCCGAGATGCCCTTCCAAAATGGGGGGTTGCAGTCAACTCTGGCGTCTCCTCATCAAGAAAGATTTCATTGGCTATTGACGCTGTTGACGGGTCTGGAAATGCTAGTCAAGAGGTCACCGTTGTTAGCTCGTCCGAGTCAGATGTGAACACTGTAAGTTTATTCATATGCTATTTGCCT
>JAHZMY010002880.1:0-11952 GCA_027743915.1 Seira sanloemensis | reverse complement strand
TCTTCTCCTGGCGTCTCAGAGTCAAAGACCGAAACGCTCGGTAAGGTCTTCGACCGCGTTCAGATGAACTCTTTTCCTGCTGCCTGAGCACAAAAATGAGAAAGCGAAAAGGATACAATTGTAATTTAAGGTGTTTCATTTTCATTTACAAGATAAAAAGCGGAAAATGCAAATGCAACGTTAGCAGTTGACACTTGAAAATAAAAATAGTAAAGACGCCACTTACCTCATCCGTCTCTTCTGGATGTCGCTGGAAGTTCCATTCTTTACCCTTCTGACGATACCCGCTTCCGGAAATATTCTTGTCTTGGGTGCCATGGTGACGCGCTATCTAAACTTACAAGAAAAATTTTCTTGACTTTCTCAGGAATTTACTTTCAATGAAGAAATCACTGGATCTGTTTCCCACTTTATTTCTGATCTGATTTTTAAACAAGATTTTCGAATCGACGTGAACTGCAGGGCCTCAGCGTGGTCTGAGTGGGCCCTGGTGGACTTGTGCCATAAACGGCCCCCTACCTCTATCTTTTTGTGCGATAATTTAGCAAAAACTAGAATTCGGGAATACTCAAAAACTACAAAAACTAGAATACTCCTCCAAATTATGAGATAAAATGCTACACAAAATTAGGGTCCTAATGAAAAATCTCTTTTAAACTCGATTAATTCTTAGCTTGATCGAATAAATGCAATTATAACAAGCAATTGGTACACCTTGCACTGTTCTCTCATCAAATTAGATATAAAGAGACGTCCAGGCGCCCTTTTTGTTTGTTCAAGAATTTCAAGGAAAATATTTTTCATTTGTACAAATACTGCTACTTTCAAGGAATTTAAGTGAGCAATGTTAGATAGTAATACAATTAGATATAGTTTTCGAATAAAAAATTAATCTAAGTTCAAAATTCAGGACAGAAAATAATTAAAACAATTTAGATTTGGCACTGGCACCAAATTGTGAGAAAACTAGCATGATTGCGAGCAGTAAGCACGACAGTGAAAGTTTGCTGCAAAACTTATTTTAGACATTCACAGAAGAGGTATCGTTGAATCAAGACACAGGTGAAAATGAGGGACATACATTCCAAATGTCGCAAAAATGCATTTTAGAATCTATAAAATACTTTCAGACTTGCTACAAATAGGAAAAAAAATCAGACATCAATAAATGAAGAATTGAAAAGGAAGCGCGCGGTAGCGCGCGAAAATTTTTGACTTAAAAAGCAGTCGCTCATTTTTAGGGGGCCCATTTCAACTTCGTCGAGGGCCCTCGCAGGGCCCCCTTTGCCCTTGGGCCCTGGTGCTCGTCACCACCTGGCACCATCGGCCCTGAGGCCCTGGTGAACTGTTTGAAGCTCAAATGTCAAATGAAGCTTTTTTCAAGGTGACAGCCTTCTTCTCAAAGTGACAGGACATTGAACATTGAAAGGCGGCTTGCGTGCTTCAAAATAGTTTTGCATTTCTTGCTTCTATTGACAGCTCAAAGGGAGGAGTCAAGTCCTTGTTTTGAATGAATCAATTGGTATTTAGCATGTGCGGAGAAGTTGATAATAATTCTCTCATAGAGCTGCAATACAACATCTCCGATTCACATGCTAATCAACCCATGCAAATTACCGTTGTTTCCATTTTCTTCAAAGAAAACGGCTTTTGAGTATCCCGTGCCAAACACACATTCATTTCGAATGAAGAAATGGATATGCAAAGTGGTAAACGCAGTCTCCACTTTTTAAAAAGTTGCAGTTAGCTGAAGCATGCATTCCGCGACGAGGGAGAATAACGAAAAAAAAAGATTTTCTCCAACTTCTGAAACAAAGGATGCAGCTTTCCTTTTCCAGTTTTCATGTCATAAAGACCAAAACACCTTTTTGAAATGCAAATGAGGTTGACCACCACCTTAAGGTCAAATAAGTACTAACTTATCGCTGATTGGTCCGTTCCATTTGCTTCAGTGTTGGATTTGAGTTTGTTTTTATTGCACTTCGTGTGAATGCGCATTTGACATTTTGACCGTTGCAGTATTTTGCTTCTAATCTCAAAAGTTGAGTTTTTAGAGAAAGGTAAAGAATTAAAGTCGAGAATATTTTTTGTATTTAATTGCCTTTTGTTTTGCGGAGAAGGACTTCAATCTATTTAAATAATTGTATATTATGCATTTAAAATTAAAAGGGTCAAAGGTCCTCATAGCCTTATGATGAAAACCGTAACCGATAAGCCTCCATAAACTGATTAGTTCCCCGTAGGTGTAGGGAATGTCTTTTCATCCCGCCAAGTTCAATTGAGTTCAGAGATGTCTTTCAAATGACTTTCTTTACATTTTGCAACAAAAAAGTTGCTTTTAAAAGTGCAAAAGCAGCTCTTTTTCAAAAGCCTCCAAAGAATTTGTGATACTATTTTTTGCTTCAGGAATTGTGAAAAAAGTTAGAAGCCAAAGTTCTACTTTTGGGGGAGGGAAGGCGCGTCAAAGCTAAAGTAAAAGTGCATATTACTTAATACCCTTTGGTAAAAGTCGAAGGCGTTGTTGGAATACCGCATGATTTTTTTGCAAGGCGACAAAAATTTTGTTGATTTCATTTAGGCTGCATTTTGAAAATACCAATTCATAATTATTTATTATTGAAGAAATGTGAAAACATTCCGCTTCAATGGCGGAGGTTCAGAGATATTTAAATCAATTAATCTAACCGCGAATCTGTAAAAAAAATCTTCGAGTTTTTGGAATGTCTGTAGTTGATAGGGTCCATGCGGCTAATGCAAGCTAAGCATGTCCGGACTACCGCGGTTTAACTTTTTTTGAAAACGTTTTATTATTTCATCAAATAATCAAAATCAATTAAAAATAATATACAAATTGTATTTCGTTATAAAAAGTGAGATGTAAAATGGTGAATTAGCAATAATCAAAAGCCCACGACCCACAGGGATGTACCACTCACAAATCATCACAATTTTGTTGATCATACCAAATATACAAAAGAAATAATTGAAAATAAAAAAGAGCAATTGATAATATGTAGGTAAGCAAAAAACTCACCAAGGAAGTCAATACACCCGTACGGCATGAACACGCGAGTGACCTTGATGACATACTTAGCGGCGGCGAGCAGCTCCATTCCTCGAGTTGCGTTCCACCTTCCCTTGACCCACATGTCGTTTTCAACAAACCCATTCCAAATCACCATGAGCACCCCCTGAAGACGATTTCGTCGTTCAAGTGAACCATTCTCACGTCTACGACCCTCTTGGCCCACCCTTTTAAACCCGAAGGCGTGTTCCTTCTCGATGAACCCGCGGGCCTTGCACCCCAGCCGCGTGTGGAGGTCCAAAGCTCTGAGTTAGTTGCACCTCTTCTTGCATCCGGAATAGACTCAGTCGCTGGTGACGACCTGTGGTGTCTCAGCGCTCATGTACTTTTTGATCTTTGACCCGACGCTGCAGTTGGAGTAGGGGAAGGAGGAGCGGATGATCCTCTGGATGACGAGACCATCACGGGGGAGCGGAGATGGCGAAGGAGTTGCCGTTGGAGGAAGCTGAAAGACATCGCCACTGGAAATATTGCGGCGCTGAGGGAGCTGACTGACTTCAGCATGGAAGTTAAGGATGGAACGGCGTCCGCCGCGAAGCTCTGCATTTCGGATCATTCCGTCTTTAACAACTTCTTACTGCTGCCGAGGCTGTACTCCTTGCACATCCCGTTGGACAAGGTGGGTTCGAACGAAGTCTAAAGTTTAGAATAAAGTTATGAAAATAGATTGGATGAATGGCTTCTGACTATATTGTACCTCTGGAACTACTTTTTATGTATCAGCAGCAGGGACGAAGGCGCTGCAGGAGAAGGTCGTGGTCTTGGAGAACAGCAACGAAGTCGCAGATACGTCGAAATATTAAGCCAAACCGTCGACACGGTGAAAAATTAGATTTTAGATCGGGTGATTGATTGTTGTAAACATTCAAAGAATTGCAATGTAGTGCTTGCATTATTATATGAAATTTTTGAAAAATCATTATTCCTACATTAGAGTGGGCAGTTGGGTTTGAGTTACGTAACGACTTTGCAAAGGTACAAAGCACATGTTTCTGCAACGTTTTCTGTGTCTGTTTTGTTCAACTCTGTATGTGCCATAAATATTTGATGAGTAAATTAATATTATGTACATTTTAAAGTTTGTCTAAACTTTATCTCGACATCTAAATCGACATTTAATCCTTATTTTCCGCATGCGCGGGAAAAGACATCAAATTTTTTAAACCAAGTCATTAAATATTTGTGTCCTGAGCCATTGAGTTCTTCCAAATTGGTGTTTACCGCTAAGTAACAATTTTAGTTACCCCCAGATTGCAACACTAGTTAGACCCAAGCATGATTTTGCAATACTTTTGTAAGCTCCTAAAATAGACCTGACGAAACCTTGGGTCATGATTTTGTTTCGTTATACTTAACGGTAAAAGCTTTGGACTTTCATACACAAGTGCCTAAATACCTAAGTTTGTTGAAGTTTAGAACTTTTGCTGGTTGCTTCATGCATTATGAAACCCGAAGGTTTTTTACTGACGTTTCGTAATCCAATTGAGCAATCCAGAATTTTATTTAAGAAATGCCATTGTCTCGACTTCCAAGGACTATGAATGGGGTGGTGTTGACAGCAACGTTCACATTTATCCTTCGTTCATACGTTACCTGTAGCAACTAACAATTTGAGAACATACAATTTGAGTGAAATTCTCCCCTGTTGCCTCTTCCAAGCTTGACGGATTCAAATTGTCGGCGTTGCAGCTACAACGACTTGGAAAAATATCAAGAAAAATCAACTGCTGTATTTTCAATCAGGCGTGAGAAGAAAATAAAAAATGGACTTTTCAAAAATCGTGACGTGGCTGGGCATATTTTTACTTCTAATTTCGGTTCTGGACGTGCAGTGCGTCGACGCCGCCACTCCCCGAAGTAAGTATTAATTGAATACTATTACATCAAACACATTTTTAAAGCAGAACGTTGCGTGTAAGCAAAAATATTTGTCAAAAAATTAAATGCACTGTCAAAATACGCAGTGGTCTCTCGAGCAACAGCTTTAGGGGAAGCATTTAGCTACTTATTTAATTATCCCCCTTTTGACTTCAACCTTAGACTAAGTCATGATGGACTCAGTAGTAATGTAGTTTATTTACTGACAAGTGAAACCGTCTGTTGGACAGATCTCTTTGCCTAAAGAGACCCTACTGTTAATGCAGATTGAAAATTTACATTTGAAACCAAGCATGTATTATATGAATTATCAGTAATCAAGTCGAAGTTAACTTATGCAATAAATTTCATTACAGGGTGGCAGGCAGCAAGCCATAAAAAACCCAAGAAGCCAAAGGTGCGCCAAGGGTGATGACGGAAACCGCCCCAGGATTCTCGTAAAGTCTCGTGAAACGCCCCCGACTGGATAATTATCTTTGTACAGTATCGATGGTCATTAACAATAAAATTGAACATTGCGTCACATAAAGATAAACATGTTTTGCTTTATTTTGTCTAAAAAGAGGGAAAGTATTAAAATATCTTTACCCTTTATAAAACTAAGGACATTCACGAACATTCGACAGCTGTCGGTGAAAGGCTAAATAATTTTCTGACATTTTTCTTGCTTTGACCTGAGCGACTTCATACGCATTCACGAGAGACGGAATGTACGAAATGGCATGTCCTCATTGCATTCGTCTGTTGAAGTTGCAGCACCTCCAACCAGATTTTTTACTCTCCAACTCGTCTTGGGGCACAACAAGATTGTCGACACCTGGTTGGAGGCAGAAGTGGGCAAGGATTTAAGAATAACGAGTGTAACTTGCAGTATCAACAATACTTGGTTTAAAAAATTGTATTTGGATATGATAGCGTAAACAAGAGATGAATTGATACTTAACAATAATCTGCCACTGAGCCAGTCCTGGCTGACGAACACATTAAAGCAATTTATTTTTGTTGCAGATTCTCAAGCGGATCTTCTCCTTCTGCTCGACTGACGATTTGAAGATAGTAAAGAACTGGCGTCGTGCCTCTGTGGACGCCTGGAAAAATAACGTCGTTATGAGGCTCACCACACTAACCGCCAGTCCCTCATCTTGACGAGCGTCGAGGGGGAAAATGACTTCAGCTGAAACCAGATCAAACCTTTATTTTTTAGTTCATGCTAATATGTACTTTTGTAAATAGATAAAGTATTCTAGTGTTATTATAACCGTACATGTATTTTTTCCTGTTGTCCAAAACCTATGAAAGAAAGAGAAAACCCGTATTTTACTTAATAATATTTTGTAAATGATTAAATACAGTGTTGGGGATTTTTCCAGCCACAAGTTTTTCCCAGTGGGACCCCAACCATTAGGTTTTTCCCACTTTTTACATTAAGTATATAGAACTGGAGTTTTGGACGGTTTTGGACTGCTAGGTGTTGGACGTCCAAAATAGTAAATACCGGTTTTTACCGGTAAATACCAATTTTAGTTTTTCCCCGATTCCAACGCTAATTAAATACACAGGTGAATTCGAAAGGATAATGGAACTCATGATTGATATTAATAAAGCAACTTTTTATTGAAAAATCTCTAGCTTTCGATTGCTAGCTGCAATCTTCATCAGGAGTGAGAATAGATAAAGAAAAAGGAATCAAAGATTTGAGGAGATAAAAATATATCAAATGTTACAATGTAAATTTTTTAGGGAGGTGAAAAATTATACATTGTTTGCTCTTAGTAACGGTAATAGGTATTTTCAGAAAAAATGAGGCACTTTTGACAAACATTATCTCAAAGGGGAATAATTAATTTGGTATAATGTGCACATCCTCTGATAGAGCAGAGTCTGGACTTTCTAATGATATATCATACGTGACTCCAATAAATTTCTAACTAGCTTAGGACAGGAAAACGTAGAGCACCATAAATTTAGCAAAAACTGGACTTTCTCGTATATAATAAGAATTTTTCGTGATTAATTTTCTCAAAGGAAAATTATTCGTTAGCTACAATGAACATATCATTGAATAGAGCAGAGTGTGCGCTTTCTAATAGTGCATTATACAACGTTTAACTCGACTAACCTGCTCGGGACAAGAAAACAATGAGACCCATAAATGAGGTTTTGTCGAGGTTGATTTTTTTCAATATCACGTAAATTTGACTTTGTCAATTATTAAATAACACTTTGCAGGCTTAGGTTTGTGCAACTGGACCATTCTCATTATTGGCTAAACTTTAGGCCCTTTCAACTTTTGTTTGTTGAAAAAATTGAACGATTCTTTAAGAAAAAGACAATTCTATTGGATGAAGAGATCAAAGTCGCCATTTGTAGATGCCTGTTCTTCCATCCGGTGCAATTTTTGTGCAAATGAAAAAGTCCAGTTTTAAGCAAAATTCATTGTCCTTTATGTTTTCCTGACCTGAGGTAGTTAAACATATAGCTGTGTCAAGTATGATGTATCGTTAAAAAGTGCAGACACTGCTCTATCGGATGATATTCTCATCATATCCATATTATCATTTGTCTAGGAGATAATGTTATTCAAAAGTGCCTCATTTTTTCTGAAAATACCTGTGTACATATGTAAACGAGTTAAAGTTTCTCAATTTCTATGAAGTGTCTTTATAAAGGCACAGGTAACTATGTAGGACTAGTTTTGTACAAGTATTTTCGAAGATGATGATGAAAAAGCTGTCTTTTGCCTTAATTATGACGTAATCATTTTTGTCCGTTGTCGTTCGAGATTCTTGAAAGAAAGAAGCTAAAGGTGAAGATTTAATGCAGGCTTTACATAGAAAAGAAGCTATTTTTAGAATAAAGCCACTCCGTCATTTTTGTAAGTCGTCTTGCATTCCGTCCATTTCTTTGTTTTACCTTTTCTGCATCCTGAGCTATCGAAAATTAAGCACAAGTCACTGATTGACTTCCTCCGAGACGTAACCGATGATGGCACAGCGGAAGACCCAAGGAATTTTCAAGGGAAGCCGTCCCATTTAGAAGGTCTCCAATACCTGCACCCGATTCACCAAGAGTCTGCAATACAAGTACCTAATTACAAGCGGTAGAAATCCAACCGACATCTGTTGAACCTTCCAAGGTCTCTCCCAATTGGTGCAGTTGAAGCTCATTTAAAACGGTAGCATTTCTCCACCTGTGATCTACGGTAATCTCAATGTACCCCAGCTCCGGCTGTTGAACGTAATGAGACGGTTTGCGATGATAATCATGCACAACGACACTGAGATTCTCTAAATTGGGAACAACATGTAAAGCATGTCCATATTGGAGGGGCTCCGTTATGGCCAAGGCTTCTACGGGGATGCCCACGAAGACTGGACTATGATGAGAACTTTCCTCATAGGTGCCATGTCCTTGGAGAGGGTGCAGAATTCGGGGGGTGTTACCGAGGAACTCGTACTTTATCATCTCGAAGTCGCCCTTGAGCATTGCAAGTAGCTTGACAAGTGCAACGTATTCCCTGCAGAGGCTCTCCATGGAGACTCAAATATCGACCGTGAATACGGAAAAATGGCTGTATGAGATTTATGCCGTAGATACGTAAATATGGCTACATGCTTTTTTGTCGTTAGGGAAAATGGCTAAAACATACCTACGAACAATTTGATGAAGTTCATTTTTCAAATAAGTAAATTGCTCTGTTAATTTGAATGAGAAATATTTACTTAATTTTTCGTCGAGGTTGCTGTAGCTGTGTATTATTAGAACACGGCGGACTTTTAAAAAGGTGACAGTCGACAAAACGGTTGGATGGAGTAGCTACGATGGAGACATATGAACTAAACTTAAATAAATTCGTAAATATATTTCTTGGTTATCCTAGCGAATTACCAAATCTTAAATTTAAAAAAAACTCTTACAAATCGTCTACATACACCTTTAGTGCTTCATAATGAATGGGGCACCCTGCAATCTTTCTAAACCTCGATATGAGTTCGTGCTTGTGCAAGTTTAACTCTGAAACTTTCGCAAATTGAAATTGTGTGTAGATTCCGAGAAAAAATCATGGCCCGAGGTTTCGGTATGTTTTACCCGTGTAGTTACAGAATCGTGCTGGGATTCAGCGAAATCCCATTCAAATGCAAAATGAAAGGCTTTGAAAAGATTAGAGACAAGTCCCAATTAAAAATAGCAGTGGCTTTATTATTTATGTAGGTACTTGAACAAATACGAGATTATAATTATAATTTTGATGACATTTATATTTTTTGGAAAACACTTTGACAGACCATTACACACACAACACACGCAAAGTAAGCAGGAGATTTGCAAAATAATTAATTCTTAATAGACATACATTAAGAATTGTTTTAAAATCAAACCAAATATTTGTACTTTTAATTCACATTCGGAAAAACTCGCAGAGTTGGCTAAATCATTAATACATACAAATGGCCGAAGTGGCAGCATTTGGGCACAAGCCTATAAGTGTAAAGTATAAGGCTGCATATATTTATGTGCACCTGTGAAGCTTTGTGATTTAGACTCTGCATTGACGCATCATTAAATACCTGAGTAGAAATGTAATCTATTATTTAAAAATACGCATCCTTTTGACCTCGGAAGAAAACTCTATTTTGAATTCAAAATTACATTACTCTGAGATCTTAATTTTTGTATTCGGCTTCACACGGCTCACTAAGACACCCGTGCTTCTCCTTGTCCATCCAAATGCCAAAAACCGCTTCAGCGCCTGGGATGTCCTTGCGTTCATTCCTTAAAGAGAAAAACTTCCTGGCATATTGCAAGTCGTTAGCCGGCTCGGCCTCCAGCTTCATAGCTGCAGCAACTTTCTCCAGGCTCTGGTATCCCTCCCTTCTATTTTCTGCAACAGTGCGGACGCTACACCTCCAGACTTGATCTTCTCGAGCAGTGAAATATCCTGGAGACATTGCTTCCAACGTCGGCGTTTGACGAAGCACACACTCCGGTCTGAGTAGTAGAGCTTTCAGCTATTCAGAGCAGCTCGCTGAAAAGCTCTGCTTCTCAAACCCGTGTGCGTGCTTGTTACTCTCGAGGAGCGGAGGACGCTGCCAGCGTGAAGCATCTGAGTGTCAGGTGAATTTCCTTTCTTTGCAAGCAGGCGAATCCTTGGCTTTGGATATCGGTGACTATTTGCTCAGTCATGCGAAGAAGAGCGAGTCCCTCCAGGCTGGAGGGACTCGCTCTTCTTCGCATGACTTCTTCCAGGCTGGAGGCTCCAGCGTGGATGAAGGGGCACGGTTCCTCCCGGCGACAACAGCAATAATTCTGAAAGTTGATAAAAATGATGAATTAAGCCGAAAATTTCCTTCATTACCCAGGACTGGATACAAGTGGCCCCAGTCATAATTGCGAAGTCGCTTTTTAGGAATGAATTCCATTTTTAGATGTCACAGTCAAAATTTACCCATTGAGTTTAAATTTTAAATGTAATTAAGAAAATTTGAAAACGTAGACCAACTTTAGGTTAGCTTGACTCGTTCCGGAAGAACTTGTGAACCTAGAAATCATAGACGTCGAACCTGAAACCAAATTGGGCAAAATTGCGCAAATGAAAAATAGTTTAACAATTTGTTTAAATGGATTTTGTCTTCATAAGAACGTCGAATGAATTTGCGTAACCCGGTTCTATTTCTAGTGTAAGAGAAAAGTTTCAAAAGTTAAACAAAATTCCATTACTTAAATATCAAAATATTTGTGCATGCGTGTAACTGTGTTTAAAAATGCGACTTCGTGAGAAATATTTTCTGGTTGCAGTAAATGTAGTAATTTCTCATTTTTTGAATTTTTAAAAGTCTGGAATAACTGTAGGGAAAATAATTAAATTAAAAAGGATGAAAGATCGATTTGTTTGAGAACTGTAGTCGAATTGTTTTACAAAGCGATGTTTTTTTGTTCGTAAAAAATTATTCTTGATAAAAATTTAAAAAGCAAAAAATATTTAAAAGTGCCGGTGTAGACGGTGTGTAGCTTGCAAGTCACCAACATGAGTAAAATATCTTATCGTACAAAAAGTATATGTATATTATCCGTTTTCTACGAGCGTTTCCAGCTCATCTCCGTGCACTCGTTGGAATTGCTTGAGCTAATCGAAGGTCGAGATGTTCTTGCCGTTTCCCCACTGAAACTTTCACTCGGATAGCTTCTTTTGAAACGAGGTCGGCTGTCGATTAACCGATTTGCTATTGAGGTTCGCAACAGATTTAATCAAGTCACTGATATCCGTGATGAGAAGGAAACCGTCCAAATTGATATCGTCTTCATTCGACACTTCGTAGCTTTGATTTATTAGGTGAAGTATTAAGTTTATTAAGGTGAAGAAAATGCCATGGAAAATGACGTCGGATGTGAAATTAAATTTGGCCAAGTCAATCCAACGCCGAGGGAATTGTTTCTGAAGAATGAGCAATGCTGCATAAATCGTATAGCTAATTTGTAGGCTTTGGAATAAAATGTCCGTGAATTAGCCTTGAAATCACACCACTGAAACCAAATCCAAAACCAAACCGAAATTCCGACCATCTCCAAATGTCAAAAGAAAGTTTCCTTCCAAATTTTTGGCACAACAAAACCGTCTAAATTTTTCTGCATCGTCTATATTCGATAAAAGACGCCGTGCTATTTTTTTAGAAATCTATATTCTACTGCGTTTTGTGAAAAACAAAACAAGCGTTAACCGACGCTTCCAATTGTGTTGTGGCCGTGATATTATCTAACTGTAATAATTACGGCTTGTATGTATTGTGCAATGCAATCGCGTACTTAATATATTTCCACGACTTAACTTTTGTGCTTTGGCCTCATCTGGATTGTACACAGAGGCAATGGCTCAAGAAAAGCGTCTTTCTTCCTCCAGCTTCTTTGCTGGTGACGGGTGACGATCGTAACAGGATAAGACGGAACGGAACTGCCAATGTACAGTTGGTAGTATGCAACATTCATCACAAATC
>JAHZMY010002879.1:0-11387 GCA_027743915.1 Seira sanloemensis | reverse complement strand
GCTTGTACTATCCTTTACTGAACAACGATAGCTGATGCTAGTTTCATTATGAATTATTGAATTTAATACTGGCTGACATGTGCATGGATCATGATTGTTGGTACATACTTGTGTGACTTGAAATTTGTCTTGCATTTTGTCTATCTTTATGATTGCTTTGATTATTTCTTTTTATGAAAATGTGAAGTCGTGACTTGGGCTTTCTCTGTAGCTTTACGAAACAATGCAGGCAATGAGTTAATGTATGTATTTTCTATTTTCCCCATTTTTACGAATGTAGCTGTGTAACACCTGAAGAACTCGTGCCACCGATTTCTGTCTCGAAACCAACGACAGGGTTCACCTCCCAGTTTCTCTTTAGCCTCAAACTGGCTGACAGTAGGAAAGAATTGAAAAGTTCAAATCACAATAATAATAATAATAATAATAACAACAACAACTCCTCAGACCTCTCAGACCAAGAGTCTCCCCCACCCTCGATAAACAATACAAATGGCGTGCTAAAAGTCTCCACCCCACCCAGTCCCCCATGCAACGGCATCAAGGCGAACGCGTCCGTCGTTGTAGTGAAAACAGAGCCGAGTGACATATCCAATGGGAACGGAGTGCTGCTACGGAGTGCTTCCCCCACGGAAAATGGAAAGAGTGGTCGCTTGGTCAACGGCAAAGATCGAAAGTCCCCATCCTCAGTATCGAATGCAGAGACGATAGGCCATCCCATTATAATTTCGATGGGCACCGGAGACGACAGGAACGGAAACTCAAGTAGTGACAATGAGTCGACCGCGTCAGGGTCGCTACGGATAAAATCAGAAAAGCATTTAATGGACGTGGACAAGCATGATGAGGAGAAGGATGAAATGGAAACGAACAAAATGGAAGAGGATACTGGAACGTTGTCTTCCTCGCCCAGGTCAATCCTCTCCTCGGCGTCATCCACCGCGTCACGACGATCCCCACCTGGAGCTAATGGTAGTATATGTGGCTCCCCTTCCCCACCGAGAAGTCGAATGGGTGGTGGTGGTGGTGGCGGAGGCGGCAATTCACCACCTCAGCAAAACGGTTCCTCTTCCACGTTGATTATCACCAAGCAGAACATGTTGGGGAAGGATGACGGAGGTGGTGGTAGCCAAAGAAATTCTCCAATGAGTCTACAAAACGGTGGGAGCAACTCCAGCCGTGGATCCACGCCGCCCCAGTTATTCAGTAGTCAACCATCTCCGGCGTCAATGTTATCTCATATGTCGCATCATTTACCACCTCACAGTGTCTCATCACTCCAAAATCAGCAGCAGCAATCACAAGCTCCCGTGTTTCACTCGAATCAGCTCCACCAGCGGCTGACAGAGTCGAGGAGGGACCGAGAGCAGCGGGAACAGCGCGAGAGGGAGGCAGCCCTTGCCATGTCGAAAGAAAACGGATCGGACCATGGATCACCGCCCCTGTCAGTGGTGACCTCCACCAGCCTATCATTCCACCAGGGCTCGATCGGCTCCAGCTATAGGATCAACGGTGTCCGTCCGGAAGTGATCTCAGGCGGGGCAGTCACTCCTGGGATGACTCCGAGCGGGACTCCTCCGATTCCGGCGATAACTCTGACACAGCATCATCCTGGCCCTCACCCATCTCAGCAGCAACAGCATCACATCCAGCATCAGCAGCAGCATTTTCAGTCGCATCTTCCTCCGTTACAAAACGGTACAGGATCAAATTCTCCACCTGGTAGTTTTAGTAGTAGTAGCAGTAATAATAACAATGCTGCTGTCCCTCGTGGCGGTAGCGGTTTTGCTAGTAACGGGATCTCCTCTAAAAACCTATCAACACATTATCAATACCATCCTACTAATCCGCATCATATTGCACATCATCCTGATTTGATCACAGGGGTCAGTAGCCGCAAGTCACCGACACAGTTGTCCTCTCTAAGTACTAATAGTCGCTCTACAAACTCCTCTCCCTCCAACTCGAGCTCGTCGGGTTCGGTGACGAGTGGCAGCTCGCAACATTCTCCTGGCTCGGTCACAATTAGCAGCAACGGGACCATTGTTGCTGGTGGCAGCCTCGGCATAGTCAACTCCTCCACAGGTCCCAGCAGTCACCACCATGTCAACCTGAACAGAACTCCGACTGTGATTATGGGAGAGGCGGGCGGAGTGCGAACCATGCTGTGGTCCACGCCCGGACAGCCTCTCGCCAATCAATCCGGGCTTGAGCTCGGAGGAGGAGTCTGCACTCCAGGAGGAGGTAGCAGCCCGGGCGGCAGTTCCGCTGGGAGCAGCGGCAACGGAAGCATACCACCGGTCACAAATGGACACGGCCCTGGTGTTCAGACGAATGGTTACCTCAACCAGAACTCCCCTCCCAACCATGTCATGCAGAAGGGCGCTCTCAGCATGGAACTTCTCTGGGCGTCTGAGGCTCTCAACTTATCCACTGGAAATGGGTCGTCCAACACGACGAATGGGTCCATGACTAATATTATGGGAAGCAACGGTGCTAGCAACGGTCACGCCAATGATGACGACGACTACGAGCAACCCATGATCTGCATGATATGCGAAGATAGGGCTACTGGTCTACATTACGGGATAATCACTTGCGAAGGGTAAAGCAATCTACCGATTTTTTTCATTCACTTCAATGCCCTGTCCTCTATCCCTTTTGAAAATTAACACAAGTTTTTTTTACAAATATATTTTTTCATTCCTTCAATTAACACTTTTTTCAAAGCACAACAAAACATCACACAACTTCTCTTTTTTTCTCTCTTTTGTTTCCACTTGATTCTTTTTCTTCTCTATCAAAATCTATAAATCATTTCATTTTTACAAAGTTATATTACAAAAATCATCATCATAAAATTTGTTTTAGCATGTTCATTTTATGTTTCAAACCCAACAATGGCACGTGCATGCAGTGTGCGCATTCTCTGACGAACATCTCTCTCTCCGTTGTTGTTTCAACTTTGAATCATATCAAATTTTCAAGGGGGTCTATTTCGTCCCATTTTTAACCTATTTAAAATTTTCAGTTGCTCCGCATTATCTTGAATTATGTCTAAACTTGATCTTGTGTTTTTTGGCGTGTGGCTTCCTGGTAATCTCCTCTCGCCGCAACTGTAACAAATATTATGCGCCCATCCCCACTTGAAAAAATATATTGAAAATATTACAAGGCAAATAAATGCATGAATCATCTCTAGAAAATACATGATTGATGGAGTTACATACAATAGGCCCGGTATTAAATAAACTTGCCACAAATACAAGAAAGAGGGAAAGTGATGATGATGATGATGATGATAGGAGGATGTAAAAAAAGAAATTAAATGTAAATAATTTTGTGGGAGACGATCTAAAAACTTAAACCACTTTATCAATTAGGATGTAGTATATAACTTTGCATTGTTATAATAAAGTATAAAAAATGATAGTTGATTTCATAACCCAACACTAATATTTTTCCTTCTTCCTTCGTTAGTTCCATATTATCTTTTTAGAGTGTCATTTTTTGCCCATTACCATTTTCTTATGTAGGTCAGCAGGGGTTTGGATGTATGTGAAAAAGTGCAAGAGTCCCTTTTTGTTACCACAAGTGAAAAAATTAGAATACACTAGTGATATCATTTGATGAAATTATTTCATCGCCAGATGACCAGAAAGGCATGGGTTGAATGTCTTGGTCATTTCCTTGACCCAGTTTAAGAAAAAAAAGATTTTTTACCTATTCCATTCACTTTGTTGCATGCACGTTAGGATTATGTAGAAATTATGCGAGTCAAGAAGCAAAATGAAATGCTGATGGCGATGATGGTGGCAGGCAGGACGGACGAGCTGCAGCTGATGTGCAGAAATATTAAGTTCAGCAAGTTTTCGCCATAAAGAGATGCATTACTATGTCATGAAGATATTTTTTGTAGAACTTGACTCGCATTCTGGCTTCAACGCTACTTCATAATTAGCAACCTGTTGTTTTTCTGTACAAGAATTCTCGTCTCTCTGTCTTGCATAAAGTATTTGATGCAGAAGTCTAAATAGGTGCATGCGTCTTCCAAATTGGAGTCGCTTATCTTGATATAAAAAAAAGAACTACTCATACAACCTGCTTTACATTTCATTTTGAGAGACGAGCCCTTAGCCGTAAAGTGCAACATCTGCAAAGTTGGTTCTTTCTCTGAAGTGGAAAGAACTATTATATAATCATGATAAAGATGAGGATGATTTTTTTTCTCAAATTTTTTCTGCACTTTATACGTTTGGAAACGCAGGCACTAGGTCACTAGGAGAAGTGTAGTAGTGGCGAAATGAATGATAATGATATGGTCAGCATTTACTAAAAAAAGTTTCCCTTTTGCTTTTGTCCAATTTGCAGCTGTGCGTGAAGATCGAATGCCTGGGGGGAGGAATTCGGGAGCAGTTTATAACCTGTATAAAGTTCCGGTAAGTATAAAATTTTACATCATCACATTGTTCATTTTCATTACCTTGATCAATTCTCAAGGCAAGGTAAACAACTTTGCCGCTGGACCCTTTTCTGGTTTTCTTTTTTTTTCTTCTTCATACCTGACACTTCCTGGAAATCCCTTGTTTATGCAAAAAGTTTTTTATATCCAGTTTTTGAAGATGGGTTATGAGACATGGGGAAAACGTATGAAGATGAGCTCTAATGTAAAAAAGCAATTATAATGCTGCGTAGAAATGAAGAATAAAATTATTCATTGCAACCGATTTTCACCCCCTCTCCAAAATATTTCTGCTCTGTGCTCGCCATATGTGTTAATTCATCTTTTTTACTTTTCTATAAAACAGGTGAAATATCGCAAGCATAAGAAGGGGAACCGTGGTGGTGGTGGTGGTGGCGGCGCTGGCGGTGGAGCCAGCAAAGGCGACAAGTCAAATGGTAGTAGTAATGGCAACAATTCAGCCAACGGTGGCCACACTCACTTGTCGAACGGCTCCTCTCCTGTGAATAACAACTCGAACAATGGCAGTCATCCTAATAACATGGGAAATCATCCTGGACTTCCCATGCCGCTTCCATCACAAAACGGAAACATACTGAAGGCAGCCCTAACAAGCCCCAATGAAGTTCACAATATGCGACAAATTCTCCCCGTGGAACAAGCCCTCAATATGACCAATTCCCTTGTCCAGTGTGACAATCTTACATGACATTGCGGCTTTACATGTAAGTGATTGATGACGTCTTACAGAATAAAAATGGTTCATTGGTTCATTGCATCGATCCAAGCATTTTAATAGTTTATTTTTACATGTTAATTTGGGGTTGCACTGGACCAATGAAGAAGTTTGATTAATTTCATAGATGTAGACAAAGGTTGGGCGCCTTCATTGTACTAGTCAAAAGTCTAGGCATTTTTTTTTGCATAGATCAACATGAAACTCTTTCCTGTTTATGCAAAATGTTGGTAGTGGTAGGTATTATTATGACAAGTGAGAATATTTGCGTGAGAGGGTTACATGAGCAAATCGATTTCGTATATAGATAGTTTTTTCTCATAGGAAAATTCATAAATATTCATGTAGTATCTAAGTAGAGATATTTTGTTCCTTCTTCAGCATTGAGAGCTATTGAGCGTTGTTACTTTCAAAAATGTACTGACAGCATAAATATAAACAAATAGAAAGAGTTTTGCAAAGGTGGTAATGACTTGTTTGACCCAGATTAGCTCTTGAACCCGAGTTTGCTTACGGTTGGTGTCCATGTTTATGCCTTCTCTCTATAATATGTAATGATGTATCTATAGACTGCACAGGAAAAATGTAAAAGCTAGCACTGAAAGGGAAGAATGTGCCGTATAACAAAAATGCGAATCTAAGCTCTATATATAAAATATTTATAAACTCAAGTTCTTTTTGTAGTCGTATATTGAAAGGATATTGGTACAATTGCATTTCCATTGCTGCATATTTTTTTGCTATATTATCTCCAAATTGACGACGAGTGATAAACGTGCCTGCCTTTTATACAGCACTAGAGAACAAGAAATAGAGATTAGGTAATGGTAAATATTTGACGTGGAAGGAGAAAAGTAGGTCTGATTCTCATAACATCTCCGGCAGGGAGTAACCACAGCGTGGAATAAAGTTTGCAAAACCATACGAGTTCTATAGGTAATTGACTCACAATTTTTTGTTTGTTATTTTTCCTGTCTTGTGTAGAACTGGGAAGAGCTGCTAGAGGCTCGTGGTGATTTGTCAGATAAACTGTGCAAGATGGGAGACTCGATAGTTTACAGACTGGTCCAGTGGACGAAACGACTTCCGTTTTATGCGGAACTTCCAGTTGATGTGCACACCCGGATTCTGACCCACAAGGTGAGTACTAACATGGAAGGTTAAGATAGTCTGAGAGCTATTTGAGATAATGATCCATGGATGGTATAGGCTACTTAACGAATGAAATAGTGAAAATGAGTATTTGTAAAACAAGGTGAATACAGGAAAAACTGAATAGTTTATTTAGGTTCTATGTATAAGATTACGTATAAAAAATTACCCCATGATTTCGTATATGGATTTACATACAATAATACAAATACGAACAAATTGATGCCCTCACCGCCGCCTGCACAGTCTTCGTTCGTTGATGAATCCGTCCTTGATCACTTATTGCCTGCAAAATCAAAGAAACAATCCATTACATCCTCCCATGGCATCCCTTTCCACTGGCATGCCAACACGACTCTTTTTCCACACAAACTGCTTTTGCTCATACTTACCGATTGTCGCTGTACGTGTTGACGCATCCGCGTCCCATGCCACGGTAGTCGATGGCACCATTGCGCATCATGTGCTGGAGTACTAGTCCAGTCTCCCGGTGGATCCTTTGCAGTCGCAGAGGGAGGATATCCACGACGGACATGCGCTGGAACCCTTCATGGATCCCACCAGCTCCAACATGGGGATACCAGTCTTGGAGAATCCCCTCCTCCTGATCCAACCCAGCTAGGACTCGTTCCAGTTTGGCTAATCTGGCCGCAGTAGTCCGGAAACGTGGTTGGTGCAACACGCTGGCAGCGTTGCAAGGATTAAACAAGTGGTGGCTACACCGTTTTCTGAAGGGTCTACTCGTCTCCCCAAAGTAGACGCACCAGTCGTCATCCCCTCCAAGCTCCTCACATCTGCTGCATACCCCCACGTAAACCGCATTCTTTGTGGAGCAAGTTGCTCTCTTCGTGAGCCACAGGACTCCGTGCGGACCTAAACTCACGGTTGCACCGCGACCGGTTTTCGCACAAAGGTCGCATCCTGAATGATGGCAAGGGAAGGTGCCAGGGCCCAGAAATCCCAAAAGTGCATTTTCATTAATATTGCGTTGAATAACTGAAAGAAATTGAAAATGCGCATTATCAATCAGTTGTTCCATTAGTTGGATTTTCATTTAAATAATAACTGGCAATTGGACGGATCAGCTAATTAACATTTAATTGTTAATTAGCATTATGGACAAGGTGCTATTTAATTAGGATTTAATTACTTAGATTTTTAATTGTTATCAATATTATCATCCCTTGTCTAACGTAATATATTTATGATCCCATACTCACCTTCTAGTCTTTCACTTTTATCATAAAACAGTCGATGCTCGTCAGCGGTGAAGGGCTGCTCCCGGGGCAATTTGTCCATTTGAAGGCGACCACCACCGTGGTACTTCACAGCCACCTTCTTCAAATTGAGTGCTCGGATGAGCTTCATAAACTTTCTAACTTGGTTATCGCCTACTGTGGTGTCGAATTGGAAGATTCTTCTCATCTCGTCGGAATGCATAAAATGAACCAAGTCAGCCGCTCGCTCAGGATCAATCGCCATATTCCCATGAACGCACCCGGCCATCTCAGCAACGGCGGGGATGTACCTCCAATTAATCACTCTTGGTGGGTGGGGGAAAACAGCGTCCCCGGTAATACGGTCCCACTCCCAGCAATCTGCCAAGTTATCCATTTTAGCAATTTTATTTACAGCAATTATCACCGGTTAAAATATAAAAATTAAAACGTCAACTAAAATCAATAAAAACCGTCAGCTCTTTAACACAAACACCGGGAGAATGAGAAGAAAATGCAAGGACAAAGATTTGTGGATAATATGGAACATTTCACAGAAAAGTTCCTGCTAGCGCCCAGTTTCGTGTCGGTACCTGTACGTATTGGTCCGAAATGTATGCTCCTTCCATCCCTTTGTTCGTCTCATAATTTGCATAATGCGCTGTCTTTGGTCTCATAAGTGATTTACATGCCGGTCTGATCCTGTCCTAGCATGTTCTGACCATCCATGGAACAATTGAATGCATGAAGCACATTTGTTACTTTCATCGGTTTAATATTGTCTCATTTTTTTATGTTACCTCCGAACTAGTGGCATGAATTGCTAGTTCTAACGACATCCGCTTGGCAAGCGATGCATACCCCACCGCCCCCACCAGGACTGAGCCATGATGAGGAAACTATGGAAAACCTGAGAGTGTTGCAGAGATGTCTGCAAGCCATGATGGGTCGTTCCCTGACGATTGAGCAACTCCGACAAGACGTGGGTCAGATGGTTGAAAGACTAACGCATCTCACTCGCACCTTCCGTAGACTTGGGATTAGAATTGAGGAATATGTCTGTCTGAAAGTTATATCAATGCTCCAGAACACCGGTAAGTTCATACACCCACGCAAAGAAGCGAAGTTCATTACGATAGTGTAGTGAACTCTCTAAAGCTCCACCTGAAGAGCCGAAATACGAGTACTTGGAAATTCTATATATAATATCATCATCGTATCCTTAATTTCCGCAGGCACAAAAAGTAACGAAGTTGGACAAATCCAGGACAGGTACATAAGAGTTTTAAGAACGTTCCTTGAAGTAAACAGTCCCACGCAGCCAAACAGGTAAGTCGTATTTGAATACTCGAGGGAATGTAAATTCGGGAACATGTTTGAACAAGGAGTAATAGACTAGTGCGTAAGCGTTTAATTGTCGTTTGATCTTACTAATTAAAATCGAATGGCGCACAAAATGGTTTGCATCATGTTTCCTTGTCTTTGCATTCCTATTTTTACATCCTTATAAAACCGCCCATTACTAATCATTGTTTGTTCTTTTTATCATTTCCAGGCTAAGTGATTTACTTCGCTGCTTGCCGGAGGTACGTTTACGACAACCCAAACATTGATTTCTTTTCATATCGCATTTGCTTACAAATAAAGATGGTTTCAATTTTTTCCGCTATGCATTTAAAAATCAATTACATCAAAATGGCTTTCTTCCTTTGTTTCTAGGTTCAGGCGGCTGCGTCTTTACTGTTGGAGAGCAAAATGTTCTACGTTCCTTTTCTACTCATTGATAAATCAATTACATCAAAATGGCTTTCTTCCTTTGTTTCTAGGTTCAGGCGGCTGCGTCTTTACTGTTGGAGAGCAAAATGTTCTACGTTCCTTTTCTACTCAATTCTGCCCTTTTACAAAGATAAAATTTACAATCAATATTAGATTAGTTTTTTTTTAGTTTTTACGAAAATCCTATTGTTAAATAAAAGTTACGTCATCTTGATAATCTACAATTTAGGATGGGTATATACAAAAACACCAAACTGTCACGACAAGGGAAAAGGTTGAAATCCAATTTTAAAAGCAGTTTGAATTTTACAGAAAACTTTTTTAAAAAAATATCCAAATATTGTCATTGTCATGTAATATTCACACTGCCGCCATCTTCACTAATGTTTTACTATAGCAAAAAAATCTAAATATGCATGAAGAGAGATCACTGCGTGACAAATTTTTCATGGAAAAAGTTTGGAGAATTGAATGGGGAGAAATGACTGTTGCGAGAGTAAATGGAAGCATCATCATAGCGTGTCGTTACATTGTACCTACATTGATACATCTTGTTCTCCATTTTTTTAAAAGTAATAATAACAAGTGGAAAAGATGGACAGCATACTTTGACTAAATCGTCATAATGTTTTTACATAAAAATAGTACTGTAATTAAAGGAGGATTTCAATACAAGGTAGTCGATTAGTTTGTGAAAAAATGAGCATTTCTTACATAAATTGTTCTATATGGATGGCTTTTTTAAAAAGGAACTTTGTCAAGGTCCTTCTTGAAATAAAAAATGTAAGCATAATAGGTTATGCAGTTATATAATCAGAAAGGTATGTGGCCATCCTCTACCTCTCTTGCTCCCGTAATGGTTCTCATCATTACGTTTCTACGATCCTCATCAAGTCTCTTTTTTTGTTATCATATATACATACATAATATAGTTTCTGAATAAATTGTAACAAACAGGAGAAAGGGAATACTTGCAGTGTTACAAATAGCTCGTAATATTTGCTCTGTTAAATAGTGTTTTGTTTTCTAGATTTGAACTAGGGATTAAGCTAAAAGCTATTAAGAGATAAAGGCGTGACATACTGCACTTTTTTAGTGTGGAAATAAGTATGAACTCAATTTTTAATTAGTTTGTAAGGCACTATGTTAAGAAGCATTATTATTACCTTTTACAATGTTAACTGTACATGGCTAATTAAAGAAACCAGTTTTAATTAGGTATAAAGTAATAGGATGTCGTTTAAGGCTAGCAAAGTTTTTATAAGTCTTGCACAGTGTACTGTTATTGGTCTATCTGGCTGCATGTAACAATCACTCATTTTTATCCAAAATGAAATCCATATATTTACAAGATTGCAATATGTGACTATGGAGTAGGATGAAATGAAAGTTGTAGATTTTTTTTCAGAAAGTTAGCTATCGCCAGGTTGTCTTTAGGTATGGATCATCCTCAAATTATCTCGGTTTATTGTTGATCATCTCTTGTTTCTCTCAATTTATTTTTCTCGTTTTTCATCGTGTCAATATAACATATAGGTATAAAGCTAAGTTTTCAAATTGTACATACACATTTAACCAAGTGTAATCAATCATGATTTTTAGTCAGTCAATCTATCATCTTAAAAATGTGTTACAGCAGAGACAGTATCAAATCAAATATACCATAGAAAAAATATATAGGGCGATATATAGCATAAATTAAATTTTTTATAACGTGTACAGGCATTCAGGTAAAATATAATATACATTTTGCATTACGTAGAGTCTTGGCAAATACAATTAGTCGGTGAAATAGTACGCGTTGACCATTTTTGATTTTATAGTGAGATTTCAAACCTATAGACCCCAGGGCTACCGTAGTATTGCACATGTCTAATGGTGTCGACGATGACGAAAAAGTAAGGAAACAGTCACTTCTATTAAATTGCAAGAAAAATATTTCTAGCATAGTCCAAGGTTTTATATAGTATATATGAAATTCGTTTTGTTCCTTATTGACTTTACTGTAGATAAAATAGATGCATATTAGGGTGTCTTTTATGAG
>JAHZMY010002878.1:0-12294 GCA_027743915.1 Seira sanloemensis | reverse complement strand
AAGACTCGCTCAAACTCTCGGAATTCGGACGAGTTGAGGATGTACGAGTAGTTGGAGGAGTCCGTTGTTGTGTAGTTATCTACCGAGAAATAGCTTGGCGTTACGTAGGTCCATATTGTTGGCGTGGGCTCGGTTGACGGGAGCTTGTGGGGTTGGGTGATCTTAAAAACACGAGAGATGATTACGATCAAAGGGAGAGTCCGTGCAAGTGCCATTTTTCTGGGAAGTGAGAGGACTCCGGCGCTGACACAGAAAATCTTGGAGGGCCACATTGGAACTGTAAAAGCAAAACGATTGCTAAGACGAAGAGGCGGAAAAAAGTGTTGTGCAACATGTCTGCATACGTCATAGTTTAATCTTGTCCAGTGGGCGAGACCAGTGCTGGTCAGTTTTTAATTAATGAGAGGCGTTTACTTGAATGGAAACTAGAGTTGATGCATTTTCCAGGAGAAGCGATGTTTCAACCCAAATGACAACTCAGGCTTTAAATCCAAACTGGCAAATCTTCTACTTTCACAGGATGTTACCGTTTAGTCAAAAGCCAAATGCCAACCATTTTGCTCCATCGTTCTATTTCATTGCCAAAGTCGACTTTTATCCATCATCACTATAAATTGTAATGGTAATGGTTTCCTTTCCGTCGCAACTTTAATCGAACAATAATGCCTGTACTTACTAGATCCTATTTTTAATTCAGTTGCGTTGAAGAAGAAAATATTTATTTATGCAGATGGTCTAATTATTTTCTACTAATTTCCAGTTTAAAATGAGAATAAGTCTTCCTTTACATAATCTCATTTTAATTAATAATGTAACGCTATTTAAATGAAATGTATGGCATGTATGTACACGTCCATTGCAATTTGCAAGACATTACTGATTACTCCATTCCATACGTAAGCTAACAAGGGGGTAGAGACAGAGAACATGAATCACCCATCAGATCGCAATTCAAGTTTATTACCAGCTCTCATACCTTTATAATGTCATCTTTATGCAATTTTTTAGATAAAATAACACAGTGCGCATCAACAACAACCAACAAAACTCTCTGGAGGAAAAGAACACGAGGAGTAATTATGCAAGGTGGGCATACATAAAAGTTCTGTGTCTGGACTTTGGTAACTGTCAATGCAATTCATCAATGTTTTTTTATAAACTCTTCGTTTACTTCTGTAATCGTTCAAGCAAAATAAAAAAAGTTTTGCCTTTTACATAATAAATTAAGTAAATATTTTAAAATATAATTAAAATTATTCTCTAATTTTCTCCTAAAGTGGTACATGAGTCACAGCCGGCGTCCGGGGAAACTGTCTTCCAAACTCGAGCGTCCTCTGCCTCAGCGCATCAATATTCATACTGACAAACGTTCTGAATGCGGCTCTCAGCATCAACGAGCCAGACTCATACGGCGCCAGCCCATGAATGATAAACTCAATGAGGCAGGTTACCCTAAACTGGTCCCCCTTGTTTAGGAGGATGTCAAAAGCGCAGTCGTCACATTCTTCCAGGATGATCCCGTCCTGGTACAGTTTTGTCATGACGGTTCTCAGCGTCGCAAGCAGGTTACGTATCAGCCTTATCCCATGGGCAGGGGCCATTCTGGGGGCGCGGGTAATTACATACAGGGTCATCTCTGTAAGAAAACCAATGCTCCTGCTGATATTGCAATGGGGTTGCTCAGAATACGGCTGTTTCAGGTAATTCTTTTGCCGGATGTTGTAATAGGTGCGGGTGAAAGCGTGGAACTCGAATGCGACCGATAGCTTTTTCAGCTCCGTCGGGGTGACGCGTAGTGCCCTCCTAATAAAAATTAGAAATTTAATAATTCTTTCAAAATGTACTTAAAAAATTATGTTTTTGTATGGTTGCATTACGTTGCCTTTTGACCAAACGGGACTTTGAAGTACTTTGCATCCTTATCCAACTCCAGGTAGCCTTCATTAATCAAATTAATCAGTCTCTGCATCGCATTCTCCATACAGTCAATTCTCAGCACCTTCAAAAAGTACTTTATCATCTTTCTCGGCCTTCCACTTTTCCACAGTGCGATATCCGGCACATCCTCCTGCTTACAGTTTCCAAAGCCATAGTAGATGACGCCCGCCTCTGACAATGTGCAGTTTTCCTTCAGCTCCCTCCACTGCGTTTTCCAGCCATTGAGGACCTGGGCATGATGTTTACGCTGTGTTTTGAAATTCTCGTCGATGGTAAATGTTCTTCCTTGAATTCCTCCCGGAGTCCGCTTCGTCTCCTCCTCGCTGCCATCCTCGTTCATATCTTCCACTCTCCGCTGAACCTCGTCTTTCACCCCGCCAAGCAAGTCGGTCATTTGCGGACCTCTCGGTGGCAAACTTAACTGTTTTACTTTCTCCTTACTCTCTTCTTCCACCACGGTTAGAAACATTTGTAGGATCTTTGAAAACTTTGTCTCGTAGCCGACATGGGTTGTGAGGAGGAAGCCAATGTCCATCCCGGAAGCACCGCTGCCCTTTTGTATGCTCACACTCATCTGTGCTACTTGGAATGGGTCGAGGAATACCTCGTCAGAGACCGTGTCGTCTCCCCACTTGAGTAGTTGAACGAGCTTATCATTTTCCGACATTGCATCGTTGATGTCATCAAACTCTGGCACATCCTCTCCAGAAGGTCTTTCAAACTTCATGATTTCATCCGGATCCAGCTCAAAATGTATGGCAAAGTTCAAAGTGGTCGACTTGCAGAGGAGACTGCAGGGTGTGCCAGAGTTGGCCATGTTCTCAATCCACTTTTTTGACGGTGACGCCTTCTTGCTAATTGTAACAAACGTTTCCGCCCCAATGGGTACATACATGCGTGCCCACGCTCCGTTGTACTTGGCCCGCTTCAAAGTGAACTTTCTAAACAGGTACATCCGAAAGTCCATCATGTTGACGACGTTATCCTGCTTACCTAGTCTCAGAGCCTCTCGCTTTACCCCGGACTCGGAGAGCACCTCTCCAATCTTCTTGTATTCCCAATGACGCACCGAGAAGTGGCGCATGATCTCATTGGCCATGCTATCAGGATTGTGCATTTCTTCGACGAAGGTGCCCCTGCCCAAGTTGGTGAGTCCTCCAAAAATTCCCTCCTCCTCTTTTGAGACGACCCTCTGGTCCTCTGGGAGCTCTTCTCGAATGATGGGGTCCACGATATTAACGATCCCGAATGGATTCACATCGCCATCCCGCATGGCTTTGTAGTGGAGGTACTGCTGGAATATGGGATTGTTGGGGTCATCTACTGACTCCACGCCCTGAACAACTATGCCCTTGAATCCCCCTCCAAGCTCTACCAGAATGTACTTCAGAGGTTTCTTGGAAGACTTGAGCTGACCTGGCTTGACATGTCTTTCCCAACCCTTTCGAAGCATGTCGTGTGTTACCTTGGGCATATCAACCTGCTTCCAGCCAGGTATAACGTCTGCTGGTCCGATTGGGTGAATATGCCCCCCGGTATCGAGCTTGACGGGAATGAAGCCCACACATGGTCTTCTGGAAGTCGGCTGGAATCTCCCTCTGACAATTTTGCTATAGCCATTCCCATCCCTCTCCAAAAGAAATGTTGCATTGTAGCCATCTCTCGGTGGGAAGAAAAAGACGGTCTCTGAAGGAAACGTGGCATTTTCTGGAGTGAATGTCCCGATAGCCCCAATCTCTACAAAAATATTCTAAAATGAACATTACTTACAAAAAAATGAAAAGGCATTACGGAATTTTCTTTACCAGGTATGAAAACCGGATGAGAGGATGATTTATACTTGATGAAATAACCGAAAGTGTAATAGTGCGGCATCAAATTCAATTCCCCGTATGTATCCTTCATCTCATCAGATTCTGGGTCGTACAGACTGCCAAACTTGTAATTTGAGATTTTCTTGGATTGAGGTCGAGGTCTTGTAAGCACTCCGGGCATGCCTCGACGCAATTGGTTCGCCTCCGCCGCAAACTTTTCCTTTGCCTCCAACTCGGCCTTCTCAGCTTCCTCATTATCATCATCGCTATCTGCACCTGACTGCGCAATCATCTTTTCAATAAATCCCACAGGAGTCCATATTTCCTGGTCGGGGTACCAAAAGTGGCTTTTGATTTTCTGGCTGACCTTGAGCTGGCCAATGCTGTACCTTCCGACGATGGCATCCCCTTTTGGAAACTTGTGAGGAATAAAGATGCCCGTCGACCGGTTGAACATTTTCATCAGTGATTCGGAAACTGGCTCCTTGCTGGCGGTTTTGTTCAGATAGACAGTGCACTCCATGGGGAGGTCATACCTGTTCCCAATTATATCTGCATCGAATGCCTTCATCTTCTTTGAAATGTTTAGGGGAACCAAAATCAGTGTTCCGGAGATTTTGTAGTCGATGGGGATAAACAACTCGGTCTTTCTCGCAGTGATTTTGGTGCCATATGCAGAGATTGCATAGTCCTTATCAAAGTCATCGTCGTCGTCGTCATCATCAGATTTTTTTGATTTCGCTAAGGCTGTAGCGTTATCCTCGAGGTCAGGCATGACCCACTTCCACTGCCCTGGTTTCAGGTACGGACTCCACACGTCTTTGGTGTCGGGATATCCTTCAATGTACATGAACTCGACGGAGGGCCGGTCCAAGTGAAAGAAGAATTTTTGGGGACACGATTCACTCCTGCTCAACACACCCGAGACACCTCCCGCGTAGTTCATGGCGTCAGGAATGAAGACGCCCCTGACCTCTTTCATGAATTCTACCTCCGTCAATGAGTCTGAGTGAAACACAGCGTAGCCCCCAAGCTGGGCCGGAGTGAGGACTCCGTGAGCGGCATCAAAGTAGTCCTGAAAGTTTTCGTCGTTCGGGATGAAGAAGCCGGAGATTGTGTCCCCATCTGCGATGAAGATGTGGGGAGACTCTACCATTCCTGGGAGGATGTGACCGTATAGGATTTTCTTGCCGTCACGAGTTTTTTCCGGTTTATCCGGACACTTGTCTTTGGACTTGGGAACCCACACTTCTTCTCCAGGTGTGTGCCACTCTGGAGCGTAAGGATCGTACAGACCTTTCAGCTTTTGCACGTCGGTTTTAAATATTAAACCTTTTCGGAGGTAACCGGTAATGCCCAAGTCCTCCGTTTCGCCCTTGAATCCTTCCGGGATGAGTCTGCCCCTTTGATCAAAGAGATTCTTTGCCATCTCTGGCAAATCGGGGTAAAATCCGTCTGCACCACCAGGCAAATTCGGCATGAAGAAACCGCCCATTGAACTCTCCCCGACTTTAAATGTCGCGCGGGTGAGAGAAGCCCAAGGAAAGAAGAAAAGCTGCCCACTTATACCAGCCCCAGGAAAAAATATTCCAAATGTCATGTTCACATTCGATGGAAATCCATTTTCTCTGAACCCCTTCCTTCTGTATGGTCCCGCGTTAAGCGCGGCACCCACCGTGTCCGTCCCTAGTCGCCACTTGACCCCATGCACTTCAGTAATGAGTAGCGGAGCGTTTTCAGTTATCATGCCCCCCAACGCAACCAGCCTCGCTTCGTGCATAAAGAGTCCAGCAATGTACAGATGGGGGGCGACCATGTCAATCAGGTCAAAGTTGACAACGTCCCAAGCCATTTCCCGCTTGTTACCTCTCACCAGAATGATATCCTTGTCCTCAGCGTCACCAAAAGTGCTTCCTCGCGGCTTCCCGCCAACCCATTTGTAGCCACCATTTTGAAGATCGGGGATGAGCACGCCCTTCTTTACAACATTCCCGGGAGTTTTCGGCCCCGTCTTCAAAACAAGGATTCCGTCAGTTACGACTACCGACTCGAGGAGACCCTTTAGGGCCTTCTCGGATTCTCCAACGAGCAAAATACTTTTAAGTCCGGGTAATTCTGTCAAACCCGTCGGAGTTTCAAAGAGATGGGCGCAGGTATCCGACTCGTTCGCTGCGGCAAGGATAGCTTCCATCCGCTCCTCATTCTTTTGTCCAATTTCTTCATCCTCGGCCAGCTGCCGCTTACGTCTTCGAAGAAGACGGTCGGGGAGGAGCATCTCACTCTCCTCAAAGTTTACCGAGTAGTCATCCTGTTCTATGTCGATAATCATGTCGTCATAGTCCGTTCCATTCTTGTATTCGTTCTTCTCGTGAGTTTTCCGATCCTCTTCGAGCCTGACAAGGTCTTCCTGCAGTTCCCGCTCGTCCTCCGTGACCTGTTCCTGCTTTATGTCTGCAATAACGGTTTCCGGAGCTTCGGGTTCAGGCTTGCTTGCAATTTCTAACTGCGCTTTGTCAATTTTCTCTAGCTCTTCTTGCTCATCTTCATCCAGCTCGATGTTGAAGCGGTGGTAGTCATAATCGTAGTAGAGGTCTTTCAGTTCCCCCGCATCATGGCCATCGACGAGCTGGAAGGGAATTAGATCGGGAGGTGGGAGGAGTTTGTTGTCCCCTTCTCGCTTGGACCTTACTCCAAGGTCACGCCTGCTCCTGCCCTTACCTTGCTTCTTGGCATCCGCTGACAGGGCACGCAGAGAGGTGCATGTGAACAGTGCAGAAAATTCGCAGTTATTCCAGCCGGGGTAGAATTTGGTGGGGCGGTGTTCCCAAATGTCATATTCCGGCACTGACTTTATCCCAGCAATAGTGAGCGTTTCAGCGTAAGTCTCATTTAACTGAAGATTTCTAAAAAAGAACTTTTAATTAAAAATTTAAGAAAAAATGCCGCTGATTGCTTGGTCAATATGAAACTAAATATAATGATTTTAAATATTCCAATTTCAGATAAGTACACGGTTCCAAAATCTTTAAATTGGAAAATTGACGGAAATAGTCATCAGTGAATGCAAGTTAAATCTTTAAAAAAACTATTAATATTTCTGACAGTCTCGCAAATAACATAATTTTCATATCAAGGTTTAATGGGGTACCTGAGAAAAATGAAGGATACATGATACTGGTAATTGGTCCCTGAGGCTTTTTGAATTGTGGCTTTCCTGAGCAGTATAAACTGCCGTTTCTTCCCATCTCTGGGGGTAGGAATGGCAAACTCGTTTTCCTCGCTGTCCACAATGATAATCTCTTTGCCAAAGTCGTCCGTCTTGCCATTCTCGAGCACGACCTTATTTGTTGGCGCGTAAGTGTACTTTAACTTCTTATCGGAGACGGTTTGAATCAGAAGTGGATCGCTGTAGAACTTTTCCATATTCAGCTTTTTCGCGTGCTTTTGCAGCAGTTTGACAGTCTCTTTCTCAAAATTATTTATAGAGTCGGGATCCAACTTATTTTCACATAGGGTGGAAACTACGAATAGGGTGAGGAGGGATAGTGCCACGGGAAATGCTTTCGTTCTCCCCTTTGGCCTCATTTTGCTGGCCCAACTATTAATTTATTGATGGTTAAGGAATTAAACATTGGACAGGGAAAATATTAAACGAAACTTTTTATTGTCCGCTATTCGTCAACATTTCTTGTTTTTTGCAGTACATGTCTTATTATGATAAATTCGGAACTGCGCTGCAGCGTCATAAAGGCCATATTGCTTTTAATGACCTACATCATTAGTTAATACTATCAAATATAGGGGCAATTAAAGCATTAATATGTAAGTGAATGGATCATTACAAGAGTCTAATACCAATCAACACGGGGTTCAATATCTCTACTAATAAAATAATTATTGAAACGAGACGACGCTTAGTGTTTAGAACAGGAATTTGCATGTGGCATGTGCGCATAGTGTTAGTAACTCAGATTTAGAACCAATATGAATGGACTTCGGGTGTTTGGAATCCAAATTAGAAGACACAAACGTAATACTTTTAAAATAAAATGGTACTGTCAATATGTCTGACACATATTGTCTCCTATATACTGTCTCCCATTGCCCCAAGTCAAACTTGTGTTACCCAATACGATAGTTGAAGCATTGTCACATTGTTTAAACAGACTAAACTCCAATCCTAACTTTTAATAAAAAGTTATAAATAAAATTGTCATATGCCGGATGACCAGTTTATTTGTTAATCTTATTATTGTCTCATTCTGTATTTTTGGTATGTAATTTAGTCATTCTGCATCTTCATTCTACTACGTTTCCTTCCTGTGAGTACAGCTGCAAACATGTCCAGCGGACTTCCCCCACTATTGAAGTCTTCATAAGAATCTGGAACACAAAATGCATAAGTATTATGACGTTCCACTTACCAATTCAAAATTCTATTAAGATTATATAAATGTTGGATAATATAATATATAAAATTGTCAAAATACAACCTTGTTTTTTAGGGATGAACGATCGATCCAACAGTTGTGTCAAAGGAGCCTTGTCAGGCACAGCTTCATTTGAGTACTAAAACCAATATTTTTAAAAATTAGTAACAGCAAAACTTTTTGACTATTCAGATAAACGCAAATCGATTCCCCAACCTTATTTGCTGGATGTGCTATAAAACAATGAAAGCGTTTGTTTAGAAAATAAAATTAAAACTTTTAAGATTTGATATAACTTTTACTTTTTTTACCAAGATGATGTCCCATATGAAGAATGGATGCTCCCTGGAAAATTTTGTCAAAAAAATCGGATAGTATGTAAACCATTTAGTCAGTGAAGTTGTAACGATAAATGTGAATATACATATGTACCCTTTCGTTTTCTTTGTCCAGATCCGTTGCATTATTCTTTGCTATCGCTTTCGCTGCGCTCCCCATGTACCCCTCCGTCTTATATTTCTTTGAGACCTCTGTGTAATAGAGCTCTTCGGGCACGACGGTAAAGACAAAAAATCAATGAGGAAAGAATTTATGCAAAATGGGTGAAAGTC
Organism: Seira sanloemensis; assembly: GCA_027743915.1. Taxonomy (NCBI): domain Eukaryota; kingdom Metazoa; phylum Arthropoda; class Collembola; order Entomobryomorpha; family Entomobryidae; genus Seira; species Seira sanloemensis. The sequence continues at coordinate 3,501 of JAHZMY010002878.1, read as the reverse complement.
TATTTCCTACTTTGCTCCAATTGCTCCAGCCCAAACTACCGGAACGTAGTATTTAGGCCCCTCCAATCTTTCGTTCAAGTTATCAATAATGATCTTCTCATGGGGCAATAAAAGACCGGCATCGACGAGGTGGTCCATCGTTGGAAATCGGCTTCTTGCTTGGGTACTTATCATAGAGAAGGTGAAGATGAGGCAGAGATTCACGTAGCGGAGTATGGTTCGCCTCATTAACCGGCCGCGGTCGTCGTGACCTTGGACGCTGGTTGCCGTTATAACGGCCACAGTGTCTGGCCAAGGAATCTAATGGAGAAAAAAAGATATGCATATAAAATTAAGAAATAACTTAGTGTAGATGTTGATCTTTATTTGATTTTTACACTCATGAACTGACTCCACCATCTAGTCACGATCTGTGATATATAAAACCCCAAAATGAACTGGAGCGGAAACTCCCTCGTTGCACGCTTGCTAGGATTTGATTAAGATAAAGGTCAGGAAATGTCATGGTCTTTTTTTTAGTAAATTCACTAACCTTACCAGTAGTCGACAAGCTGATGAAACCATACTCTGTACCAATCAGTTTCTAGCCGGTCAGCAAGAGTGTATCGATAAGCTATGTTGATTCCGTAGTACACAAGACCGAATAAGATCAGATCCGGAAGAACGAGTTTGTAAATACTTCCTCTCCAACTGTGATAGTACAGAGTCAATTTAACATTAAAATTTCATGCGTTCTTAATGATTTTATAGACGAGCTTACCGGAAAAGTAACTTTACAAAGTTTCCGAACCCTACGCCTCCGGTGGCCACCTCGTGCGCGTATACGACCGTCATGTTGCTTGAGTAAAGCAAACTGTTACGCTATATAAAAATACAAACTTATACAAACATGTCTATTTAAGTTTTTTCCTGGTTTTCTTAGTTTAAGGTATGCGTATGACGCAGTTTTGAATTATTGGAAGGAATGAAAAGAAATTATCAAAAATTACGTGAAGGGAAATATGTTGTGTCAATATTCAATTTTTGTGTTTATATCAAAATCCGAATCTCTCGTGATTTAACCACAGCAACTTTAACAAGTAAACTAAACGCAACTGAGGGCCAATCGGTGGAGGTTGGGGTGACCTTGATGCAAAATGAAATACAAACTACGAACGCGTCTCAAAGTCGTAAGTCGTAATTGTTCTAGATCAAATTTCCCAAATTTATTTCAGAATATAATTGAATATAATCATGACATTATAATATCGACCCTGATTACAAAATTCCACCCACGATTGTTGAAATTATTAAATAGGCAACTCATTTATATTTGTAAATGTCCTTTAATTTTACTGACAAAAATGTCATTTTCTACTGAACTAAACCTATAATTTATTTATTAAAAATTAATTACAGCTTTTCCAAGAACGCCAATTTTCCAGTCACATTATCACAAGAGCTGTCACTGTCACCATTTCATATTTAAACATCCCTTCTAATGATAATCAGCGAGCCAAGCCCGTTCAATATAATATGCAAATTAACGAGCAACACCGCCTTGTCAATTTGATAGAAAGGTCCGCACGCAATCTCCAATCTCCTCATGGTATCCCACACCTTCCTCACTTTCCTATTAAATTTCACATCGCCCCTTTCCCTCATCGCCTCAATCATGCTCCTTGAGATGCCATGGGCGTCACAACAAAGTCTCATGTAAACCATGCAGGAGAACGCCGCCTGTCCCGCTACAAACGGATTAATGAGCCACACCAGAAACGGGAGCTGTCCAAATGACGCAATGCTCAGCCACAGAAAAATGACCGAACAAACCTGGCAAAATCCGGTGTTAATAGCGTAAAACTCCCTGAAGAACGGGAATAGTCTTTGGTGAACCACTTGTATCCTCATGTAAACGTTATGAATAAATCTAGAGGACATATTTTCACGAGCCTGAGATAACACGCAAGTGAGGCAAAAGTCATAGCAAAATAGTCTACAGGAGTCAATTAAAAAGGCAAAGACAAAGTAGCGACCTTGCACCGCTGAGATGAAATAATTTGATAGGAAGAAGCGAATCAAGAATGATGAAATTCGGAAAGGAAGCAGAGAGCCAATATCGATTTGGTAGAATCGAAATAGGTCGCGCGTGAGAAAGTAGACAGGGTCTAGACGGATGTAGGCGCAGATGAAAGCTACGAATGGGATGCTCAGAACGAGACCCGAATAGCACATGTTGGAGTAGACAACGTAGCCAAAGACGCGCTTCCGGTGGGCGTCCCAAAGGTCTTTGCCAAGCAAGGCTTCAGTCGTTATTTCTTCATGTCAAGAATATAATATGTATGTATTAAAATCCTGTAAATCGATTCATATTGTTTCCATTTCAAAGAAATTTATGTTACCTCTTTGAAAGGTCTGCTTCAAGTCCATCACAGCGTTAAATCCACTAGTTATCGATTTTCCGTGCGAGTGCATCTGGTACATAATCAAAAGTCCGGATAATAGGGATACGAACCCACATGAAAAGAAGGCGACGTGGACCATTGTCACATTCTCAAAAATTCCACCTGTCTCCGTCGGATAAGCATTTTTCACAACTTTTCTATAAATAATTAGTGGAAACGCGACGGAGCCAAACACGACAATTGTCAATAATTCAAACACTTGAGCAGCTTTCAAGCGTGAAGAGGATTTTTGCGAATTTGGCTGCAGGTCCAAATTGTAGATAAGGCGAAGGTTCTCGTGCTTTCCGAATGGGGGCAATGTGAAGTTCATTGGTAGGGGGTAGAAGTGGTTGAGAAAAGTCATTTGGTAGATGTAAGTTAACATGATTGGGGATTCCAGGAATTTTTGAATTAGTTCCTGAAAGAATTTTACATCTACTTTGGGCTTGACTCTTGACCTGGGTATGGTCATTCTACTACCCTCAACAGCCATTTTGTTACGTATTAGACGATGAATTTTCTAAAAGAAGTACTTGCGTTGTCTTGGTCATACCAAGATGATTTGAGCACACAGAAAAGAGTCGTAAAGTGAATTTTGTTTTTAATTTGGAAAACTTTCGACATGGCACAATTTAGAAAGATATCTGATTCATCGATTTGAATCAACTTCATAATGTCCATGATAGGTTAAGTTTTGCATGTTTACTTGAGAAGTTATCAATACTTAATTATTAAATAAACTGACTATATGAATATACTACTTCTAATGTTTGTATATTTTCATTTTAAAAATCATTTTTGCATTGGTATTTACCTCTGTTCAATAAATCCATAGTCTAAACCGTACATGGACATTGAATTTAATTGTTGATTCCTGCGTCGCTTTCGTTTTGCAAACTTTCAATTCAAAACAAGTGAATTCCCTGTTCAAGCAAAAATTTAGTACAAAGTATATGCAAACATTTATTTTTGATATCCACATACCTACTTATACACCCTAACTAACTCTAACCTGCGTGAAACTATTGAACAATTTATCGATTGTAAACGCTTCAGACCTCTGAAGCGGAATAAAAGC
>JAHZMY010002877.1:0-15636 GCA_027743915.1 Seira sanloemensis | reverse complement strand
GGAAAACATACAAATTCTTATACACGAGTAACAACACTTCAACCACAAAAGCCACACACGCCACCACCATCAAAATTCCCGAGAGTATCCACACAGCAAACAAAATGTCAACCTTTATCGGCCCCACCTCCTCAGAAGCAATTTTGGACTTCGCTCCAGCAAAATAATAGTGGAAACGATTGCTTAAGCCTACAGAAAACTTAATCTTTTGCAAATCACCACCATACAACTTGATGTCCTTTTCTACAGATAAAACATTCCGTATACCATTTAAATCATTTAAGTAGGTATTAATCTTGTTGTACCAGCCACTCTCATAAAGTTGACCCAGTCCTCGTTTAAACAGTGAATAAAAATAATTCGTATCAACTGAAAAGGGCTTTGTCGTAACAAATCTGTCAACTGGGACAATATGCGAGACCCATTTTTCGGGAAGAAATAGTTTATAGTAAAACCGCAGCAGTTTAACATTGTTCACACTGTCGAAGAAAGCAAACTCCCTCGGAATAAGATTCCAGGTCACAGAATGCCCCGGTCGACATTCCTCAGGGTGCAATTGCAAGTATATTTGAGCGGTCAACTCGGATATCCAAAATGGAAGGGTTACGAGTGTCTTGTTCAAAGGGATGTAGTAGGAGGGAAACTGGCCATCTTCTTTGCTCATGAGTTCTTCTAGCGTGACATTAACGATGGATTTCCACTGGGATTCATGATACGTCTTTGTGACAGTTAATTTTACCATTTTGTTGGTAGAAAGAGTTTGTAGCGTTTTAGGAAATGTTGGGTTGGACTGAAGCGTGAGGAACTCGTACACTTTGCCCCTGAAAGCGGATGTCTACATTCTTTAAGCGTTCGGGGTGCCACGACACAAAGTTTTTTCCCGGTATCGGTTTTCAAAGCGCTTGGTTTTTTAACTATTTTTTTATAAAGATTTCGTGGCGGATGGAAGATGTTTTCAAATATAATTGAAATATTGGTGAAAAAATCTCCCATTGCAAATTTTCTGGACATCGTAATTAAAAATTCCCAAGGTATGTATATATAAAGGCAGTTGGGGATATGTTAGCTTTGAACGCGTCCAGGACAGGCTATAGAGTCTGTCCAGATTTATTTTTCCAATTGTTGCTCTATATAATTAATTAATTTATGTTTTTAGTCTAAAACTAGGCCAACACGTTAGGTCGATGTTTCTTACCAGTTTTGTAAATTGATTTAGGGGTATTATGACCAAAATAATCAAAAAGTTAAAATTCTGAGGGTTGGCCATGCGTCATTTTCCGTATCTCGGAGTATCACCAAATAATATTCGTCACTAGAAATAAAAAGGAAAGGGTGTTGCCGTTTGTCTCACGACTTCCAATATTGAAATTGCATTTCATCGGCGTGCGTACTGCTAAAAATTCAATTTTCGCAATCATATGAAGGCCCTAAATCTGCAGTAGTGATGCATGCAATCAAAAATACCCAGTACTATAATTATTTGCATGAATTATATTTAGGTAGTGCAAATGCGGCAAATGTTTATATTATTTTAAAAGTGCCATTTAAAGCTAAAACAAAGTTAGAACCTTCATATGATTGCAAAAATTGAATTTTTAGCAGTGCTCACGCCGATGAAATGCAATTTCAATATTGGAAATCGTAAGACAAACGGCAACACCCTCCCCCTTTTATTTCTGTTGACTAATTTTGTTTGGTGATACTCCGAGATACTGTGCAGTGGGTATATAAGGCATATTACGGAACCATAAAGTACAAATGACTAAACTATGTAAAGTGCAATTTTTCCTTGCGTACAGCAACATATTGTGTGCCGGTACGACGTACAAGGCAAGTCCCTTCCGTGTGACAGTCAAGAAGAAATTTAAGTTTCTTTAAAATTGGTATGGCTAAGTTCTACGCGTACAATTACGTGAATTTAACCACCTGAGTAGTTAGATTTGAAAAAAATAAGCGCGCAAAACAGGAGAGAAATATTCTCTATCTTTCATGCAGGCTTAATACACCGTATTCCGTTCACTACTAACAAGAAGATATTTGAGTTTGCAGATTTCCTGAGCCATGATGCTATGAAATCAAATATTCATCTCGTATTTGAAATTTTTCTACTACAGTTTCAAGGCTATAGTCGAAAACATAGTATCGCGATAGCTTCGAACTGTGATTTTCAAAGTCAAATATCTCCCTGTTCCGTAACGGAGTGCGCATACTATTGGTACCCTTAGAAAGAAGAAAGTTGAGGCTACAACCTGATAAGGGTAACATGGTGACACTTTTTAAGCGCCGAATCTTAAAGCTGAAGGTTCCAAGTTGAGAGAGTCAATTTTTTTACTATTTTTTTGCATTTTTTAAAAAAACCGTACTCCGGAGTTGGGTAATTCCTGCCTAGAATAAGAAAATATAGACAATATTCCACTATTTGCATCACCTAGATTTGGGTTTGCACATGTTTTGAATTTCTCTATTTCCTTACTTAAGATTGAGTTGTTATTAAGAACCGACTCCGGAGGTCACGTCCGTACGTGACTGTGGATCTGTGTACTCGATAACTCGACAACGGTTTCGATTTTTTGCATGAGGTTCTCGGTATTGTGTTCAGTGGGACACAGGTCCTATTAGTTTTGGGCCCAATCGATTAACTCCTTCCTACATCCATACCCACATCAATTCATCTAGTCTCCCCAGAATTTCAAATGGATTGTAAATGAATGACGTATTTTGGCTGTGAACGAACTAAGCTGTCATAATGTTGGAATTCCAAATAGTATACCGATAGGAAGCCATTAAAGTCGAGAATTTGTCACGAATGTTGGTCCTTCACTATCGTCTGCTTGCAGGGTTCATTTATTAAAACGGACCAGTGTGCAATGGCCAAAACCTCTTAATACTTAAAGCCTTAATCTTAATCGGAAGTAGGAATACTACATGTTGACTTGTCAAATTCTTACTTTTCACTATGACATTCCAGCTCTAAAACATCCTCCAAAATTACTGATTGAGGCAGTATATCGTGATTTCACTTCGTTCCAAAAATCTTTTAATATGAAACTGATTTATTTCAAAACTTCTGGTAGGTTGTTGGTTCTGCATCCATGAGCTAATTTAAAGGTTTCATATCACGCCTCAACTCTAAATCATTTTAGTTCCCATGACACAGAAATTCCTCTAAAACACAAATTAGACAAACGTGCAGATGGTAAAATCATTGACTTTGTGGTGAGATGTTCAATTTACATTCAAAATATTTAATCTCATCTCAATTCCCATGCTTTCTCCATTATACGAATCCTTATTCCTTTGCAAAAATTAACACATAATTCGATTTCCAGGCCCAAATTAGTGCCAAGTGCCATTTCGAAAACTCACTTTAGCATTTTAAACCTGCTTCCAAATCTTATTTTCCATACCTTTAGGTACTTTAGCACCAAAAATGCCCCTAGGCACGGTTTTCATGAAGTGTTTGATATGATTGATTTCTGCAAAATTCGCGACGATTTTAAAGTTTCACAAAGCCATATCAGAAGTGAAAATCTTATCTCCCTTTTTGGTGGTTTCTACCGATAGACATATATTGAACTAAATAATTATTTAGTTAATACGTAAGTTATTAGACACATACTGGGTGATGGTTATCAAATTCGCTAAAAAATCAAATCTATTGTCATTGCAAATCCAGACCTTAAAAAACTAACTCCGGTATTTGACTTTAAAACAGTGCGTAGCTGGAAAATTATTGCCTTCGACCATCGTGATTGCACATCGTCTAAAAATCATTTCCTAAAGCAGATGAAGACAAAACTTTATGCAAATCACGAACCCCCATTTTTGGTCAGCTTCCAAGGTTGATTTAAAGTTGCATATCTCCCCAACCTAACTGATATTTTTTAAACTTACATGGATACCCTACTAAGAGCAAAATTCTTGCAAAACTTTAGATCTTGTATGATTTATTTTGACTGTGTCAATTATCGTAATACTTACTTAAAATTCAAAAGCGATCTTAACTCTTTTTTTCGCCGTTACACAGCTCTGATTTATTTTGATCCACAATGTGAGGTAATCCAAGTCATTTTCATTTCATACCAAGTGCCAACTTTCAATAATTTGAAAAAATAATCTCTTCTAAATTCTGGTTTTTCATACCCTTACACTAAAATCCTTTTAAGATCTAATTTCGGACCATCATCAGATGAAGCAGCCTCATCTGCAGTACTTGAAAATCTGACTTAAAAATATGAAATAGATCTTCGCTACTATGCTTACCGCGTTACAAAAATTTCCACGTAAGACAAATTGTTATCTTTAGATTCAACAGCAATTTGAATTCTATTCTGTGTCAGTTTTTTTTAAATTCACTTCCAAATATGCAGTCATTACTGAATACCAATTCGTATCCAGTATTTGTACACAAATCTCCTGTGGAAATTTTAGTTGAACTACGAATTACCTGACGGTTTCGAATTTGTGTCAACTTTTGAAAGCTTGCTACAAAGCCTCAAGTTTTATCTCTGCTGGAATTCGGTCTGCTGTAGCATATTTCGAGCAACATAAGGAGCTTCTTGCATTTCTAAAAATATTTCCGCTGTAATTCAATTATTTCCATACTCTTATTAGCTATTCGAGAAGCAAATTACAACATCCCAACCTTCTCCAAGTGCACGGGCAGAAGAGGCTTACACGCCGCTACACAAAAATTCATTCACCAACTACTTTTGCCAACATATCAGATCGGTTCAAAAAATTCCATCTTGTGGGCTAACAAAAGTCTATTTAAGCTGGAAATCTCGACTAATTCATCATGGTCAGATCCAGATCGTACTTTCCTCACCGTTACAAAAAGTTTTCTGCTCAAATCGGTTTTTGGCAGCATTCACATTTTCGATTATTCTAATTGCATAGTGTCGGATTCGAAACTTGTAAAAAAAACCTTGTGCCTTAGCTCAATTCCAGATCTGGTAAAGGTCCAAAGTATCAAAAACTGTCTAAAACTTCGACCTATTTGTAAGCATTGAGTGTCTCACAATACCCCCGTTGATTGAGTTCCCCCTTTTAAATTAGGTATTTGCAAAATTTAAAACATTGACATTTGCAGTTTTGTAGAGTTTCGGCAAGATGCGGTTTAGACACACAAAATATATTATTTTGCGGTACCTAGCGGCAGTATTTTGATTACAATATATTAAAATTAGCTCAAATATTGCATTCGTTTGCTTCTATGAAACAGGTACCGGCTTCGTAATCAGCACATGGTAGTTGACTACACAGATTGACTTACATTGCATAGCTCGACTAGCAATTGCAATCGTTTCCATGCAAGTTATATTAATGCTAGCTATTTATTTCACCACAATTTACTCGAATAATGGCGAAAAAGCAGGAGGCCTGATGCAATGTTTGTGAGATGTGTGAGAATCTCGTTTTATTGTTTCGCAAAAGCCAAAATTTTCCCTCCGTAATAAATCTGGAACAAATTTTCTTTCCAAGTCTCTCTTTTTATTAATATACCGTATTTCTTCTATTAGTGCGCCCGCGTTCTATTTGCAAAAGCTCCATCGAGCCCCGCGTTGTAAAAGAGGTCCGCGTAGAAAAAGGGGTCCGTGATCTAAATATTTTGCAACATTTTATTAGTACAATCTACTCAAATATTAGCTGTATTTTTGAAACCTACAACCAGAATTTGCAAGTTTTGGAGAGTTGACGTTCTCAAACTAAGCTAATATGCTGCAAATTAATGCCGGTTTAAATCTTCACGGAATGTCGTACAAACACTCAATGTGCGACTGCGAATTCATTCCTTCCATTCCTTCATTCAATTCAAACTTCGTGAAACTAAATTTGTTTACATGATCTAGAAGATTCTTGAGCCCAGAAATGAATGTTTTAGTTTTGATATTTTAATGCTAAATCTAAAGTTGTCGGAATCACTCCGATGTTATCCATTAAAGTGGAATACAGAGATTCTGCCAATATTCCTTAACTCAAACATTACTTTAGACCCTGGTGAGAAATAACGTAACATTAGCTCTCATAATTGACATGTGGTCAGGTAATAAACAATTAATTTCGTTTCGAATCTCGGCGAGCTCCAACTTTCCCCGCTGTAACTCATATGCTCTGCTAAAAACAGGTTTTCATGTACTGCAGGTTCTACTTAGGGTAAATGTGGCGTTTGCTAAAAAAAATTGTGTGCAATTATCCAATGTTACTTAATTTTCTTCCGTTTTCGCTTACGACTACTCATGCTCATCCCAAAAGCCAACTTTCATTAAATGTCGAATTCCACTGCCTCGACTCTCCAAATATTGCTCATTCTTTCAAACTTACTTGGAAATCCTAAATTGTATCTCTGACTTTAATCTAATGCGTAGTTTTCTTATCTTCATGGTCGTCAGAATCCTGAATTTGCGATTTTATATCAAAGCGTGAAACAAAAACACGTTTTCACAGAATAAACTAAATAAATTAAGAGGTATTTTTTGAATGGCTTGATCAATTAAAAGTAAAAAATCTACTGAAATATTTTTTAAACTTTAAGAATGTTTTGAATTCAACAGGGAATCGCCAATTTTCTCGGAGTCAGAAGCATTAAATGAAAAATCATGCTACATCAAACTACAATGCATGAATCATGAAACGCAAAAAAACTCAAGCGCTAATAACAAAGCAGTTTCATCGTTTTGCAAAGCGTATTTTATTTTTATTGAATTTTATTATTACCCTTTCGTATTTCCACTGGAAAGTATGGCATTTTCCAAATCAGCATATATTACAGCTAAATATACAGCCAAATGCATGCTTTCGGAAGTATGTACAAATATTTATGCATTTACGGCACAATCACATCGGTCAAAACATCATATAAATAAAATCACAGGCACAAACTCGTACAAATCTTAATTCAATTTCCATGAGTTATGTATCTACATTTAGATACTTTAATATCATAGTATTTAAAATAGTTATGCTTATCATCTCGGATTCCTTGAATGAATGAAATGAAAATTCAAAACGACTAATCACATCCACATCCAACAACAACAACCTATCGTCAACACAATGCTAATCAAACAGATCTAAAATTTAATATTAAACCGATCTTAAAACCAAAAAACCGAGTTTTCCACTCCCGAGTTTTCGTGACGCCATTCAAACACATCCCATCCCGCAAATCACCACCGGAAAAAACATCACATGCTGAGCACGAGCGTCAATAAGCAAAACTTCAACTTAAGCCCATTTTGCGTAGATGAAAAGGTCCGATGATAGCAATTCTTCTAAGGTTTAAATTTTGTAGTTTGAATATTTCAGACTTACACGTTGGCTTTTAAATTTTCATTCCTCATTTCTCATTCCAGCTCAAAACAATGCTGGAGCATTACTATTTTGACCATCGTGATATTTCACGTCGTTTAACAAATATTTTTTAAAAACCAGATATGGGTCAACACTTCAGGTAATCTCTTAGTCCTCATTTTAGGTCAGCTTAAAAACGTGAATTTCAAAGTCTCAAATCTTGCGCCAACTCTTTAATACTAAAGTTATCATAGCACAAAAATTCCTCTGTAGCCCAAAAAACTGATGGATGGGATTTTACAAAATGCTTCGAATTTTTCTTTTTAGATTTCATCTTTGCTCATATTTTTCGTCACACGAATCCTAATTCCTTCGAAAAAACATATTCTAATTTCCAGTTTCATATCTGTGCCACGTGTCAATTATTTCAGCACTCATTCTTTCTCAGCACTTGTTCAACAATTATTTTCAGCAAACAATTATTTTAATCTTCTCCAGATTCTTATTTTCCGCGCCATTCACCATGTCACAAAAAAATCTCGTCAGACCCATTTTTATAAGAATTTGATTGATGATAGTGAATTATTTTTCGCAAAATTATCGGGGCAATTTTAAACCTTCGCAAAATCAATACAAAGTTTAAATATCGTCTCAACTCTTGTTCTTCCACCGATGCACGTATTTTCTCCTAAATAATAATTTCACAATAACCCAGATGGTACACCTTTTCGATCGATTATATGAACTTCAAAACCAAATTCGAATCTCCTCTCAACTCTGAATTTCCTTCTCAGCCGATTTCTCCTCCATTTCCTCAGAGTATCCCAGATTGGCGATTCCCAGCCTGATATTTTCTCCCTTCCTCCCGTTCTCAATTTCCTGCTGCGGGAGCTCCTCGTCAGGCTCCTTGTACAGCTCCATGTTTTTGACGTAGTAAAGCACCACACAATCCAGCGCACCTCCAATCAGAGTGAACGCTATTTTCAAAATAAAAAGTTTTATTTTCATTTAGAACCAAAATCTTCATGATTCTCATTCACAATGTTCATTCTCAATTCCAGATGATGAGTCATAAATTATTCATCAACCGTATTTTTGAGTTTGTTTGAGTTTTGAGGATTGGAGCACGTGATGGCCCATAGTTTAAACTTCATTAGTGCATTGTTATTATTATGATGGTGTTTGAGTGCGTTCATGATTTTTTTACCTGCAGCAGTCAGGTTAAAAATGTAGCGGAGGTTTTGGCCGTCGTACAGCATGCAATTGCCTCGTTTCCCGCAGGTCGAGCCTCCCCAAACCCGGCACACGTTATCTGTGTCATGTGCAGCACATGGGAGATAATGGAAGGAGAGAAGAAAGGACGATCAGAGATTTTTAGAGTACAAAAGTAATTAGCATGAGTTTAACAAGTCATTTTGACTAGGATTGTAGTTTTTTTAAGTCGTAGGTTTTTTCCAGTGGGGTGGAAAAATGTTGTGTCCAGGGAAATGTCCAACAAGGAGAATTGTACATGTATGTATTATATTATGAATTTGTCTCACAATGCTCCTAGTAATTGAAAGTAAAAAGTCTAAAAAGTGGTAAAAACTCAATGGTACATATGGCACTGGAGTTTTGGACAGGATGGTTTTGAACGTCCAAAATGGTAAAGACTAGTATTTACAGATGTTCGGCCATTTTAGTTTTTCCCCGATTACAACACTAGGTTTAACACGGCTTCAAATCTGGAAGAAATGGAATGGGAAACCACCTATAATCATGTATGGGTTAATACCTAATTTACTGTCCAAAAACCCAGCTATTCGAAACTGCTCGTAACTCCAACGCGTGATAAATAATAGAAAAATGTTTGTGGCAGTGGCAATGTTAGACAAGTGAGTTAAAGCATTTTGCAGGAGTATTGAACAGTTTTGGAGGCTTTAGACTTTTATCTTGTCTACGAACCGAGATTTGGGGGAAACCCAAAAAATGGTGTTTTTGTCCACTCTTTTCCGTGTGGTAAAAAAAAACATTTTCCCATAGAAGAAATAGCAATATGTCCAAAAGCGTCCGAAACTCAATTCTTATGCGTTGAATTATTGATTTCGCAATATTCCCGGCCATTCGGTTTGCATCGTATATTTGACATTGGCGTTTTGGACAGTTTCGAGCAGCTAGGTATTGGACGTCCAAAATGCCATTCTTAGGTTTTACGGGTATTTACCAATTTTAGGGAGATTCCTGATTCTAATCCTTCTTTCAAGTCTGTGATTTGATAAATAGTTGCACTCGTTAATGTTCGTATAAATTATCGTTCAAATTCTCATTAGGACTCTATCGCCACCACATCTGTTTAAATAGAAAATCGATTTCGTCCACACGATCACAAAATCGATGTTGCCCTTGCACAGCTTTCATATGCCATATGCAGGACGGTATCAGTCAAATTTTAAATTTTGCCAGAACCCAACCCTAATCTGAGCAAGGCTTTAAGCAAGACTTAAATGGCGTTGGTGGGTTCTGTGTAGTTTGAAGTTTGAAGTTTGAAGAGATTTTCTTCATTTTTTGTACTTGAGTGTTGAGAGTCAGAGTCGAGTGATGATGTATGAGTTTTTAGAAGAGCTGTTTGCTCTGAGCTTAAATAGAATGGTTTGAACGGGGTAGGGTAGGGTTGCCCAAATCTAGGGAAGCAACAATTTACGCATCAATTCGTAAAATTGGGTGAATGCAAAAGCTGCTGCTTGTAAAAGTGGATACGTGAAAAACTTACGTTTGAGAAATCCGATAAAGAAGATTGTGTTATGTGTAAAAGTAGAAACATACGTATTGTGGAAAGAGAACAGTTTATTTATCAATTTTGATTTGTTAATCAATTTCAATTCAACCTGCTCTGTGAGCGAGGGAAAAAATCTGTACAATGTTTTAGAAACCATTTCGCAATATGCTTAAAAAATAAAAAAAATCCCTTTTCGAAACGACAGTTTTGCATATATCCAATGTTATGAATTCTTGGACGTATTGTTGTTCCAGAAAATCAGCATATAATTAATAATTAAGTAGGTTCAATAAAAAAAATTACTGCTTGCTTTCGTACAGTTAAACGAAACGTTTCATTTTGGTGGTATACATATAAATGAGCCCATTGTCTGCTTCTTCCAAAAAGTCCTTAATTACTCAGGTCCGAAAAATACAATTTCTCATTTTTCATTTTGAGTCTTAGCTTAGCAAAAGTTGTAGGTATTTTTAAAACTTTTGTTTTGGTTCAACCAGGAGCTTTACTTAAAGTCAGTTTTGAGACAATTTCGAATTAAACTTTTTTTTAAGCCAGTGCCACTATACTAAAGCAGCCCGACTGCAGTGCCGTCCCATTATTCAGGGTTACGAACTGTCGCCACAGCAACAGCTTCTGTGAATTTAACTGGAAACACTTAACTGCTTCTTTACTTCATCAAACTACCACCCCATTTGTATAGATTATTTTGGATACTTCGCAAAAACTAAATTTGCCAAACTTTATCTGAAGTCGGATATATTATTTAGTAATTGACTAACCTCAAAAATGACGGCGTAGTAACAGTCTACGTCAAATTCATCCTTCCACATCACATTCAAATTATTTTTAATAGTTATTCCGATATTTTTATAACAGGTTTTCAATTCATCAATCAGAGAAATACATTGGGATAAAATCACATACGCAGAAATTGGTAAATTACAGAAAATCCCACTGTGGACGTCCACAACCTTGCTCTCCAAAACTGTTAAAAACTCCATTAAAATAGGTACATGAACAAAATGTACAAAATGGGAAAAATTCAATGGCTGGGGCAATGTGAGACAATTCGTGTAATGCATTTGGCAGACCGGTATTTCTAATTAGTAATGTTCTACTACAAAAGAAAATTCACGAAAAATCTGTACTGCCACGTATTTCCGCAAGCCAAAGGAACAAACCAAACATTGCCAAAGCCTACCACAAACTTTTTACCAGTAACATCAGGTACTAAATTCCAATTTGAACGTCCAAAACCTATCTGTCCCAAGCACCAAAATCAATCATTTTCAATACCACATTTACAGTGCACAGGGAAAAAATCAATGGCAGCCCAAGTAACCATTTCTGATAAAAATTGTACAAGTTTAATGCAAGTCAACTTGCATGAAAAACGCATGAATATGCCCCTTTTTCTTTCACTATTTTGGTACAAATTAACTTGTACAACATTTGCGTGAAAAAACTTGCAGTACAAATTTCGCGTTAATGGATTTGTACAAAACCTGAATGCTCACGGAAGCAGTGCAATTTAGATACAAATAAATTTCTACGAAACTAACGGTAGCTAAAAGTGAAGTTGTATGCAATTGATGCCAAATTAATGCGACTAAACTGACATTGTTTACATTTTAAAATACATTCAAATTTATTAAAATAGCAATGAAGGTAAATTCGCAAGTAACACAAATCGAAAACTGCTGCAGGTCGACATCATTTCACTGACTCGATCTGTTGAGGTCAGGGGGTTGTTGCCGTGGCGACCAGTTTGGCTTCTTGAACTATATCACACATTAACGATATAAACAGCCTCATTAATTATGACAAACAAATGGCAAATAATCGAAATAGCATTTGAACACACGCTTAAATATTAGTCTATTGATTGCAATTAAATTGTAAGACTTGAGTAAATTGTAAATGTTTACCTGCTGGGTTGAATCGTTGGTTCACCAATTTCGCCAAATCATAAGGGTTGTAACGAACTTTAATGAAATTCAGGTTTTAAAATACTCCCTAAAATACCCCTACAGCTTTTTTAAAATTTCCAAAAAAAAACTTAAATAAATTGTTTTTAATTTTGGTTATGACTGAAATTCTGCAAACTATTTGTGTCAGCTGCAGTTCCATGCATAGAAACATAAGCAGCAACCGGAATAATAAAATAAAAGAAACCAATGCAAGTTTATGAAGGTGTAAAATGCATGGAAATCTACTTGCACTTTGTTGACGCCAATTTCCTTACATCGTATTTCACGTCGTTCACTGTAAATGAACTTGCGCCATATTTGTACCAAACTTGTATTCATGTACAAGTACTCACCAAGTTGTACAAATTCGACGTTAGATTTGTATCATTTTAATGGTATCAGTCAATTTGCAAGAAAATCACACATTTTTCATATGCGGACTTGCACGAAATTAATATCGTGGTTACTTGGGTTTGACCATTTTATGCAAGATGCATGTAAAACACATCGATTAAAATACATCTCTCCTTTTTTCTTGGTCCCTCTTTCAAAAAAATATATTTAATACGTGTTCCCTCGCATATTAGCAAACGTGAGTTGAATAATCTCTTTTCATGTAAAGATTCGAAGCAAAACTGCTGGCTTCAATTTTTTGTCAAAAAAAATATATTTAATACGTGTTCCCTCGCATATTAGCAAACGTGAGTTGAATAATCTCTTTTCATGTAAAGATTCGAAGCAAAACTGCTGGCTTCAATTTTTTGTTACGAATACACAAAAAAACGAGTCACTTTTGCTATCCATCTTCCAATTCCTCCCAAAATTGTACTACATACAATTTTTTGTGTAATGCTGGTTCTGCGCCACGTTTTCTCAGTCATTCTTCCGATCGCAGAATTGTAACTGTCCGCCGACAGCTATAATGTAAGTGCATATATTAAAGTTTCTCTCTCGCACCCCTTTTCCCTAGCCATGCATTTTTTTCCTTGTTTCCTCCCAAAAAATAGGAATTGGAATGGGAGAATAATGTTCCTGAGAGATCTGTCGAAAAAAGGCGAGATATATTGTATATGGGAATCATTGGATACGCATTGTATGACTACATACATATTATATGATACGCATTACAACTTCCATAAAGTGGATTATAATGTACTTAAGTATTCTAGATGGACTTAAAACGGGAAGGAGAGTTCGAAAGGGGTAAGTGGAATATGAGTGGGGTGGTGTGGTGTGTACTGCAAAAGGAGGAAACTCAATTCAAGCAAAAAGGTGACCAAGAGGAGGGAAAGGAGTAAAGCAGCAGCAACGATGACTACATTTTCTTCTGGTCATCCATCTCCAGCTCACTGGACCTTAGGATAACGAAGTGGTGCATATTTATTACATTGCATTTTTAGCAGTCACGGAGTGATTTACGGAAGCTTGGACTTTAGTGGTGCTGCAAAAATAAAAGTTGCTTTTATCGGTAAAATTTATTTGATGCTGCTTGATGTATGAAACACCTTTCAACATTTTCAGCTTGGTCGTCTCACACAAGAAAAAAAACTCACCTTGGGCAGATCATAATATACAATAGGTTGTGTGAAGGATTTTTTATACTCATTTCCACAAAATAAATAAGCAATTCAAAAGGCAATCTCCTTACTCAATGCAGCGTACTTAAGGCATATGGGGAAATTCAATTTAATTTATATAAAGAGAAAAAGGTGCTATTCATTTTCCTGGTTCAACTAAATTCTCAAGGGATGGCCAGGAAGAAAAGAGGAGAAGAAAATGGCGATTTCCCCTTTTTCCACTTTCCTACTCGCCTCTCCTTCTGTGGCATTCCCATACACTGGAATGATTATTACTGTGACTAACAAAGTAGGCAGCACATAAACTCGGTACATATGCAGAGGGAAGGAGTATACGGAGAAAGGGAGAATGTCGACATAAGACATAAAGCTAAGTACGTGGACGAAAATAAAAGTGATACATATACTTAAGATAAGGGCAACTTGGTGGACAGTAGTACGCCGAGAGAGAGAGAAAGTGGTGAGCGCAAGAGGCGAGTTAAGCAGTCAATGATGTTGGTGGTGATGATGATGATAATCATGATGATGATGACGACGACGGGAATAGTCACCCCAGATTCCTGCGACTATTTCTACTTTTTCTTGTAAATCTAGACCCGTAAATGCACATGTATGTACAAATCTACTGGCCATGTTTAAACATATACTAGCTTATACACAATCATCAAGTTAAGCAAAGTGCAAATACAGATAATATTCATTCATTCAACTTTCCCTTCGCATTTGGGAAATTCACAACATTAATGAATGAAAGTGTTTGTCGTCCGAGAGAGAGAGAGGAAGAAGGGAAATCTTTCTCGTTTCAAAATCTTCGTCTTCGCTGTGTGTGTGTGGGTCTGGTTAAAATCTTGTTTTCTCTTTATTTTGTGACCCTTTTCTTCATTCGTTTCTTTTCTCTTTTCTTTGAATACTATGCTTTCTCAATTTCTTGTATTGTTTGGATGGAAACCACTAGCAAAAATTACATCTTTTGAGTTTTTCCTCTTTGTGACACCGCATTAGTTCTGAATCCGTCTTTAATACTGTAAATGAAAAAGTGTACAGAGAAAAAAGTTTCTTTTTGTAGTCGAGAGGCTAAAAGGAAAACAATATTCAAAATTTAAATCGTGTCTGAGAATAATTCAGTGGACATGCTTTGACTTTCAAGATTTTCCAGAGAAAAAGGGAGAAGAAAGAGTCTCATGTTGAAGTAAACTTTTTGACCTGAAGAAGTTTTTTCTCTCTCTCTCTCGTCTTTTCTGGGAGCTCTTTGTCAACGATGAAATAAGAAAGTGGATTCGTGTACGGGGGCACATTCATCAAATGAAGTTCAGGCTCACATGCATGCGTTCTCATGTGTAGCTCAAGGCCAAAACACACATACACAGGTATTGTACTTATGTGCACACATCACATTATTCACACGGTCTCCTGTGGTCACTAGTAACGGAAGAATAAAATGGGATTTTATGAAGCTGCTGCTCGTCGAAATGTTCTTAGCTGTTGGAGGGAGAACAAAAACGGGATTTTCAAGATAGATGCATAACTCATGCAATTTATTCTTGCATGCATACAAAACTCAACTTTTCTGGGAGTAAGCTTTCCCAGTCCGAGCAAAGCAGAAGAGAAAGATGACCATGGACGGGCTTTATAGTTTATGGCTCATGGAGAAAAATGTCAACGTCACTATCAGCATGAAAACCAGGAATCCTGATGCCATAGGAAGAGAAATGGCTAAACAAAGAGTTTAATGGGAAAAGTGGATTTGAGCATGGCTTCCGGGCACAGCAGGAGATGTCAGTTGTTTTCCCAAAATCAATATAAAGCTCTTTATTCCATTCTTCTCCGAGAAAAGCCTCCTTAACATTCAAATAGGGACTGGACTCCATATCTCTTTTTTCCTCTTCTTCTTTTTTAGCTCCCTTTCCCATGAATTTATATATCAACAGTGTCCTCCGGTATTGTCACGTTACGTTATGCAAGAAGGAGGAGAGCCAACAATATATGTATAAGAGGAGCGAAACCACTTTTACTATTTTATTTTCTTATGTTTTACTTCATTTTG
>JAHZMY010002876.1:0-10919 GCA_027743915.1 Seira sanloemensis | reverse complement strand
GTTCATTTGAAATTATAGCAGAGACAAAATTTTCTCACGGACGGAGAGTCAATTGTGTCAAAGTGTCCCTTGCAGTCGTTGCCTCTAGTTTTCCCCAAACAGCGACCTGCTAAGTAAATTCAAGCAGGGAGAAAGACTCTTCATCCCAAAATCGAAGTTCCCTTTAGAAGATTCTTGTGATGCTCGAAACCCCTCTCACATAACCACTTATGCACACTCTAGAACCCAGCGTGTGCTTACAGTTTAACGCCAACACTGAGTACTATGAACTAAGCAACAAGTTTCGCATACAAGCAATGCAGATTGTCTATTCTCCGTTCGACGCATTCTTACATTGACACATTTTAAATGCCGATTAACTTATGTAAACTCGGGTATTGTATTAACTTCCAACCAAAACGAGACATACGTTAGTCTCACATTTCCCCTTGAGTGGCATCGTATAGCAAAGTCGGCAGTTTTGGTTTGCGTGGATCGCCAATATTGTTCATCTTGAAGCCAAGCTCTCTTCCAACCTCTCAAAATGGGAATGGCGAATGAATGTCATGTACATAGTTAGAAGGGACGATAGAAGAATTAATTCAAGTTGCCACTCCATCCTTGACTTTGTCCGATTGTTGCATTCTTCACCTGTTACCAGGTTGAGAAAAGTATGCTTAGTTACAGAAACTGTGGGGTATTTTCAGCTTTAGGCTTGTCCCGTGATCCACAGCTGAATATGACTTGGAAACAAGAAGCCTAGTGTGTTATGCATACTCTAAGAATTTGGTGTTTAGCGGTATGAAATACGGGCAATAATATAAAATAAGAAAAGTAAGACATAGCTTCATTTTGTAAATGAATTTCATTTAACGCAGTACTTCTTTAGTGTATCCTCTGTACAAGAAATTCTTTTCCATTTCTGAAAGAGGCTTCATACAATCATCTGGATCAGAGAAAATTCGCTTTGTTCTTACAGTATAACGGAGTGGCAAAGACTAATAATTTTTTGGGGTGACTTGAGAAAAAACTCAGAAAAAAAGTTGCAAATATTTGATTTGTATGAATCATGACCATCATAGTCGAAAAGCGGATTTTGATTGGATTATGCTCTGTTGTAAATTCTAAATAATTTTGCTGAAATGTGTTATGCATGATTTGATATCAATATCTGTCATGTCTACGATTGAAAATGCATCTTCGACAATTCTACGATATAAAACTGATTCGTCTGTCTGAATAAAAACTTCGTGTAACTGATAATATGCAAGTATATTTGCTATCGACCCTGACGCTTAATTACCCAATTGGGTGCTTATATTTTGAAAATACGTTTCGCCTAAGAATTTTACATAATTATAATCAAAGGCTAGATTGAGAGGAGATTTCAAATTATTTCTCTTTATAAATAAGTTGTTCGAAAATGCCTTTATTGACTTTAAGCAGAAGTGCTTGACCCATTAAGCAATAGTAGGAAATGTGTCGTATTTGCGCCGCTTGGATGATTTCGTGGAAAAAAAGTAAACTTTTTGTTTACAATAGGTGTAATGTAAAATGAATCTGGCGCGTAACGTGTTGGAATAATATTAAATAAATTCATTGTATCATTAAAATCCTATTTCATTTCCTTAATTTTACCAGCAAAAATCGAACACTAAAAGAGAGACGTCCTAGGCAAAATGTAAGTCGCAATCAACATGAATTAATTTTTATTAGACGCAATAGTCAAATTAAGAATGAATGAGCGTAGTCAATCATACTGTTAAATGCGTTTCTCCTAATAATTTAATAAAACAGAGTCGTACTTTTACATGGTTTTATACTTTATTGCTTCCGTCCTAATTCAATAATTGAAACATTTCTTCTGTTGGGCTCCCCTCAAACAAGTTTTTTATCCGGAGAAGACTATGCAGAGTTGTCGTTTTCTAGTAGTATTCTGGATTAATGGAAATTAGGCCAAAAGAACACACAAACTAATTAGGCTGTCTGACAACACTATCAAAAGTTCCGTAATCATACCATATCAGAAGATTCAACCACTCTTATAGAAAACGAATTTTGATCTTTCCATCGGAGGTTTTAGGAACATATCCGGATCTTTTTAATAATGCATAAGAACAGCATGAATAAAAACACAGGCTTAAATGTAGATGCAATCTGGGATGCCACGTTACAACCGTTACTATAAATACCAAACCAAAGTCATATTTGTGAATCATTTGACCAATATTTTGTATTCATCATATCCTGCCGTGTGAGCTTTCGAAGCCTTTGTTCGAACTTTGCATTCTCCGGAAGATGGTTATAGTAAAAAACCGAAAGCTAAAGTGTTTTAAAGAAGTTATGTTTTGAAACAACTATGCAATTCAATAACAATTTTTAAAAAGTAATATTCCTATTTAAAATTTGCAAGATGCAGTTGTGGTCAATGGGTTAGGCTTGAAGCCGCACACCTTCATAAAACATAAAAAAGTATCTCGTCTCAACCCTCCCCATCATCTTAGCTTTGGTTTATTTTGCAGTATGTTACACCCCTTTTCCCAGTTTTCAGTGCCGCACAGCATTATTACTCATTACAGGGGGAAAACAGTCGGTCTGTGCAGCCGTCCACGTCCTCTCTTTCCGAGTGCGGGATGCTAACTAAAGCTGTCACAGGGAAGAGTTGTAGGGAAAAGTGCAACAAACGGGTTTTTTGGAACGAGTGAAACTTTTTCACATTTTCTCTTTGCTTTCTGAAATCGCTTGCTTTTGGGGGAGTAATGAGACGAGGATTTTTGAAGATGTGTGACATGTTAAGGTTTCCTTGCTTTCACCAGGTAAAGGTTCGTTCTCTACAAGCAACAAGTCTGTCTTACCTTTCGAGAAAGTCTTGGCTTGAACGTTTGGGGTGAACTGGAACATAGAATACGATTTCTGCATTAATTCCTGATGCTGGAAAACCCTTCGTATGGATGTGTCTTATGATGTGTGATAGGAATAAACAATGCCACAAGAGAAAAGGCTCTAGATTTATTTTGGGGAGGAGCTGATTCATTAGATCAAAAGATATCCACCTCGAGATATGTCATGCAGGGAATTTAGCAAACAAAAACAGTCTTTGAAACTGTTTATTTCCTTGTATGAAAATTTTATCTCTGCTAATTTCTCTATCACACGGGATATAATGTGACCTTTAAATGCCTTTGATGTCCTTCAAACATAGGATTTTTAGCTTGCCAGTATTCGCATCGTGATAATTAGCAAGACTTCGGAAGGTGAAAGACAGGCATTTCTCAAATAGTTAGAAATTCGTGTCTCAAACTTGCTTTTAATGAAAAGGAGAATTTCCATCATTTTCAAGCATGCAAATATTTGACCAAGCTTAACCAAAAAGTTAGAGATGCAGGAATAATTCGGATTTTTAAAAGTATGTCATACATGTACCTAATTTCCATATTTGATTTAAGTGGACGGTCATTTGGAATCACAAATGGGCAACCCGTAATTTTAGTTAGCCTTACATGGGGCAACTTGAAAGATTCAAAGATCTTCAAACGAAGAGCATGCACGGGAGAAAGCATTAAAATTTGACACAAATTCCGCCGAGTGCCTTGGATTCCTCGAGTAAATGCCCGTTTTTCTCTCGTATCTGAGCAAATTCAAGCATAAATGCAATTTTGGATATATTGGCGCGGTTAGCAAGTAAACATATGAGACATTCAGCTCAAAGTCTTAAACTGGGCTGCTCTTGTTCGACAAATACTCAAGTGGTTTCATTCGCGGCAATAACTTACACTGCTTTTTAACTGTTGAATATATTTTAATACATATACTCCGCTGCAAATTTGTGTAAGAACGTATGTTATCCTTCAGATCTTTTTTATAATACGTATACTCATGAATTAGGATGAAGCAAGCTCCATTTTATATGTAAATATGGTAGTCCTTCATTCGTTCCAAAAAAGCTTTCTCCAAGTCTTATTTTGCTTAAAAATATTTATTTGCTTACAGCATCACACTCTCGGAAATTAGGTATTAACCGATTTTTTTTGTCAAAAATCTCCTGCTCAAAATAAAAAGCTTATTATTATGCTTCCTGATTTGACGTATTCAGGGAAATGTTTTTCAACCCAGAAAAACAGGAAATTGTAAAGCTCAGGAAAGACGATTACTAAATCTCATTATTGTCGTGACTCTCCAACTAATGTATATATATATCGCGTACGTAAGATCACATTTTGTAAAAGACAAGTAATTACAATTTGTAGGGAACCAAAATCTTAGATCACCCCAAAACGTTGTAACACGTACAACGCAAATAAACTAAAAAACAACCAGGTCATCAAGAAAAATATATTCCACTATAGGAGGCGATTTGCTACTTTATTTACAAATTTAGTGTTTTTAAAGGTGCTTTAATTTCTGCATAATTTCCCTATAATATTTCCAGCCATAGTTACTGACAACAGGTAAAGACGAAAATGCAAATGACAATAAGTTCTTGGGTGACGGATGAAGTCACTTTCTCTAATCAAATATTGCGTTGAAGCAGTTCGTTATTGTGAATCCGACAAGTTTCTGTGAGTTCATTCATCCATCAAATTTCCATTCAAATCTCATTCCTGTTTTTCCAACCTTAAATATCTGTCCATTATCGAATACCAAATACCATGCCGCCGTGAAATTGAGGAAGAATTCATATTACAAAGACGCTAATGCTTGTTTGCCTCCATGGATTCACGGAAGCCTGACAAAGGATCCATATCCGGATCTCGTTTTCGCCAAAACATTTGTGCGTATATATCTCAGAATCTAAAAACTAATAAGATGTCATAAGCCTCTTACATCTTATTACATCCTTTTTCTGGAAAGTAGGACTAAGTATCTAATTTCCGGTAGTGCTGCCTTACGAGTTAGTCGAGAGCAAACAG
Organism: Seira sanloemensis; assembly: GCA_027743915.1. NCBI lineage: Eukaryota > Metazoa > Arthropoda > Collembola > Entomobryomorpha > Entomobryidae > Seira > Seira sanloemensis. The sequence goes on along the minus strand of JAHZMY010002876.1, from coordinate 6,030 downwards.
GTTTGGAGTTGAGAGATGATGGTTAAGAGACAGGTGTTTACAAAACATCATTTGTCATGCATATCAACTTTCCCTCTTTTCATATTTATCTGTATCTTGTTTTTATGTATTTGAATAAATCCATATGTACATCATCCAAAAATTTATGAGCTCAAGCCCTCATATAATTTCATGTTCGTATCACATTTCAGTATTTTCTTTGTGGAATTAAATATTTTGTTTGAGTCTTTGAAGGGTTTAGTGTATTTACTCAGGATTTCAGGAAATTCCATCCTGTGTAATCAGCTAATGGGAGGATAAATAAATCTCGTTGATTCAGACGAATGAGAAGATATTAGCGTAAACTAAATATTGACTGGAAGGTAGAACTCTAAGAATGCAGTCAAATGTAAGCTGGTGAAAGATGAAAGGTGTATCTCAACTTTCACCCAAAATCCAAACTTGACGATCCTTCAGAAAAAAGGTAAATTCGTGACATTTATACCGTCTTCTGTTTTGTTGATCATATATTATGGATTCCCAAAACATGGGTAAATCGTGCAGTGCCAAAGGAAACACGAAGTATGACAATTTGATAAAAGCAGGACTTTGACATGCTTACCGGCACAATTAGAAAATAAACAGCATGAGTATTAATTTTGATCCATTGTCATAAATTCAAACGTAATTGTCTACTTCCCAAAAACGAAATAATGCATATATTCTTTAAAGCGTTTGCATTTCCCCCCAATAGTCATATTACCAGCTCCACTTGAAGCACAATTTTGACACATTGCTAATTTTTGGCAACAGTGGCAGTAGCGCCCTTAAAGTATTCCCACCAGCATGGGCTGATCGGCAAAATCGCTTTGTACTTTCTTATTGTGAAAGAAATAAATATTGGCGGATATTAAAAATGACTGGCATTTTATGCGGCTGTTTGAAAAGGGACTACAGCAACCGGATTCAAATTTTTCCTTCAAAAACTCAATCATCAGTTACAAAAGATGACTCGGCTTGAAATAATGCCCGGGTGAGATGAGACTCAGTTCATCTCTTTCCAGTGATGCTATAGGTGACAAAGAATTTTTTCCTTCTCCTTCTGCTACCGAGTGGTATTTAGAGTTTCGCATCATTGCGCTTAATCAGGCATTAGAAGTGCCTCCATGGATCCCTATACATTTTGTCGACGATACTGTGTAATGAGATACTTTCTTTTTGATAAATTCCAGAATTCCTTGAGCCGTGAAATTCTGGATGAAAGCACAAGTATGTACATGTTCACAACTAAGGCTAAGAAACTCGAACCACTCAACCATCCCGGGAAAAGATATCTAGTTTTTTTATATAAGAGCAATTTAACACATTGAAGATTCGTCGAGGGTAAGAAGATGCCATGTGTCATGAGCTTTATGTATTACAAATACTTGGGACTTTGGAGACATTCTAGTTTCAAGGAGACTCCTTAAATTGCTTGTAGTGTTTTCATCGACGAAAAGTAAAAGTCGGTCCGCCTGAGAACGCTGTTAAAAAGAGGAAAATATCAAAAGAAAATGAAGTCAGATTCCTTAAGACTTAAGTAACATGTCAACATCCTAGGTATCACAGGAAGAGAGAGTTTCCGAATTATCTTGCAACTTTAAAGTGTTTAAGGAAATTTGACACACCTCAGAAATTTGTAGGTATTTTATGTAATAACTTGAGAGGCACGTTGAATTGAAATGACTCACAGACTAATTATACCTAGTTTGGATGAAATGAAGTAAAAGTGGAATTCCGGGAGGTTAATAACTTACTCAAAGTTTGAACTCGCACGTGGAGCAAATTAAACGTTTCTTGCTCTGCTTCTTCCTTTAATTTCATTTGCTCGTTTCAACAATACACTATACATATGTATGTACAAATATTGATATTTATATATTAATATTGAACGCTAAATCCGGATTATTTTCCTTAGATGACAATATCATATATTCACTGAGCCCACATCAAAGCCGAGTGTATTTAACTTTTGCATATAAATAAATATTTAATATATTGCAAGATTTGTATGCAAAAATTATCCAAACGTTTCCAACTTCGTGCAAAACGTTGTTTTCATTTATGAATACTAAGTTTGTACCACACTTGCTGTCAATTCTGGCAGCGGAAAAGCAAATTACTGAAGTGGGCCTAAATAGCAGGCAGTCATTGCACGATGCGTGAACAAAACCGTCGGCAAACACTCGCTAATTATTTTACAGGAAGCTTACATATCTGAAAACCATAAACTCACGCATTCTGCTCTCTATAAACATGTTTTGTGTTGGCATGCTACCTTTCACAGGAATAGAGTGACGCGCGTGTCAAGGACCTTCTTAAACGTTTCTCTTTAAACCTGGACCGCTTCATTCCTAACAACCACTCGCAAAAAGCTCTCGTTCCAGGGCACCAAATAAGGGAGATTTTTTTCTGAACACATTGTCTCAAAACATTCTTGTCTCAGTTTGCACCACTCCGGCACCTTCCATCTAAGCAACCACCAACAAGAAATAAACAATTGATCTGGTCGCCAATCGACGATAAAATTTTTGCAGACATTTTTTTCGTTTCCCCAAGAAAATATCTCAAGGATTCGCTGCTTGCTTTAAGAGCTGTTTTTTAAAGAAATGTTAAGACAAGATTGAATACCTTACCTTAAATGAGTGGGGAAAGCCGTAAGTTTCCATCTTGAGAGGCTTTCGACTAAGCAACAGGTCTCTCGGAAAAGGTTCTTATGGGTGAGTTGAGACTTTTATCTCTGATTTGCATTGATGTAGCAAAAAACAGTCGTGACCGTAGTGCGCGATATGTCTCACGTCGCTCCAAGTATTTTCATTCAAGCGAAGACTTTGATGTCTACGATCAATGATAAAATACCTTCCAAACTTGGGACTTTTGCCTTTGACTTTCTCCACAATTTTGACTTGCTCAACACAAATATTACAGGATGTTTTACTTCTTTCATATATTAAAATTACACGTTCCCTAAATGTCAGCCGGATTACTAATGTTAATATCCAACAATGTGATTAAAAGGATGGTGAATTAGTAGGGAAAAGTGATATTTACAGAACAATTTGAGTGATGACAGGAGCGTGACTGTTGATGTAAAAACGTCTTGAAGCGAATGCTTTTCTCTAAAATGTTGTTCTTGTTAGGCGGTTGGTTCATTTGTTGAGAAGCAATACACATCACGTGAAACCTAATTTGAACCATGGCAACTTGAACAGATATAGTTGTGCAAATTTTGTATGTAGAAACGTCATATTCGTCGCATTATTTATCCCGGGAAATAAAATCTGTCCCAAGAATTTCTCAAGATATTAAGTGGCTAGAGTATAAATATAAAATGTATTAAATATTTTGAAAGTTAAAAGTTAAGTTAACTTAAGACTTTTGAATCAAAATTGGTCCTTTGCTAAATCAGTGCACTTCAACCGTTGTCTGACCGTATCGAGGAACAGTAATAATCAAAGCACGAAACAGCAATTGAATATTTTTTAGCGTGCGCTGCTAAAATTTATTTAGTTTACGTTGTTCAATTTCTCATTATCTACTGTATCAGACACTAGTAATGGTGCATCACCTCAAGAAAATTGTAAAAGTCCGGGACACGCCACTCCCGCAACACGTGACTCGCAGTACGTTTCCTTTCATTGCTCGTTGGATTAGCACTTTTTAGCTTTTGTAAAAACAATTAATACGTAGGTCGGTTCTGATTCCCACAATGATCTACACATTCACAAACATTTTAATTGGGAAATTCAACTCGACTTAGCAAACATTCCAACTCAAAACTGTTTAAATTCCTCTAAAACTGACAACACGGGCTCTCATCAGCAAAAAAGGCAACGCCGGTGAAAGTCCAACGGTCTCAGTTAGGTGTAAAGGGGGATCGCAAATCTCAACCTTCCCCAAATAGAAATTGAGACTTGACTCAAGACAACTCTTTGCCCTATCTTCCTTAGTAGTTATACTGTACTCGCGACACATTATATCAACTTACCCCGACCTCCCTTATATTAATATACTTTTCTCTGGGTCTCACCTGAGTTGGGGAGACCAGATGCGTGGCCGTACCCAAAACTCGGACTGAATTTCCTTGGAGTGCGTACACGCATTTTGTACATATGTCACCGCACGCACTTTCACTTCCATTTTCAGGGAAAAGAGGGGAAATGTGCTTCTTGCATTTGTCATACGAGCCAAAATTCGAAACATTTCACACAGGTTTCACAGACAAAGGTTGTGTCAGGGTTTGCTCTCCCTCGTTTCCCATAGCTTGCTTGGCATTTCAAAGTTGCGTAGGAATACGAATGCATGTCAATAATCGGATTACATGGCATACGGAAGGTAAAAAAATGGGTGAGTGATTCTTGAGAAACATTTCCTGGACTGAAATTCCCTTCAAATCAAAAAGGGGCTCGAGTCGAGTTGGAATATTTTGGATAAAACCAAAATAAATTTCTACGTCTACTTGGAATGTTTAGCCCTTAGCACACAATATTTTGAGAATCTCAAATGTTACAAAAGTGTTTTTCCTCGGATAATTTCAACCAGAGAGTTAGCGATGGCTGTCGACTTTGACACTTTTGCCTGTGACAATTTTACACAAGATGAAACAGAAAATTTTGCGGCGTGTATCAACCAGCATATATCACGATACGGTTGGATGTTGTAACAAAATTCAGTATTCCAGAAAATATATATGCATTTTGGATCAAGTCAACAACCCGAGAAAGCTGGTTTTCAGTAAAGAGAATTTAAACGACATGCACATATTATCATCATAATCATCACTTTTATTAATTAGCTCAAGCTTATTATTGACGACTTTTGGTATGTTGACCAGTTAAAGCCTTTCTTCAGTTAAACTCGAAATTAGACTTACCATAAAAACTGTGTTTTCAAGCTAAAGAAGCTGGAAGCACGAGGAAAAAACTGAATCCATTGGACTCTAATTAGGTATATGAATGAATAAATTTATCGGTTTCCAAAAGAATTTGTTGACATTAGAACGAAAACTAAAGCTGGTTAAAAATGAAAAGCAAAACGTATTCGTTTTAAAGCAGATAGTATAAAATCTCAAAATATTAAAGTATCGTTACCGTCATTTTCATCCATTGCAATTCACCTTTGGCAAAAACATTTCCACTCCATTTCTGTTTAAAGAAAACGTTATTTGGGTATAGCTTACACAGGTATTTACCCTTTTGCGGTAATATGGCAAATCTCAATTGTTTATTTACTTGCATACTATTTACTATTTGTAATTAATGTCAGTTCACATAGACGTACAAATCTATGTGCACAGTACATAATCTGACTTTCTCCGCACTCCAATCTGACATGGCTTCGTTCACAATCTACGCACATTTTATGGAAAGTCTTGCCGGAGACCCTTGCAGCACTGGCCTGAATCGAAGCAAACAATATATGCATCATTCAAGTACATCTTACAGTTCTCGAAGGGAGAGACTCACTTTCCTTGTGTGTGTTGAGCGGAGCACAGGTGTGTCTCATGATCTCCCATTCCGATTTTTGCGAAGGTACGGCATTTTTAGTGGAACTCCTGCTTTTTTTGCATATTGAGTGTCATTCCTGTGCACGCAACTAAATTTTCCTGCACTTTTAGAATATGAGAATATAAGAGACGTACAAGGCAGGTCGTGGAATTGGTTTCATAAATGTTGCCAAACTCTATTCTGAAAGTGTTGGAATGTTGAGCTTGAGCGCACAAAAGTAGCATGAATTATGGAGGAAATAGGCACTGCAGGGGGTAGTAACAATAGCGGGCAATTTTATTAATATCCCCGCACTTCATTATGTGGAAAGGTGGGTAATAGTGGGCATTATGGCAAGTATCGAAAAAAACATGGAAAATTCAGCATTTTAAAAATATTACAGTTTTCTTTCAACACTCAATAAGTTATTAGGCATACGCAAACGCATATCCGAGTGGGGACGGAAACCTTGAATTGGACTGATTGTGTCCGGTTAATAATTTCGACTCATCTGAATACCGTGTGA
>JAHZMY010002875.1:0-15754 GCA_027743915.1 Seira sanloemensis | reverse complement strand
AAATTTTATACATAAGTATATGTACATGTGTCATCGTGCTAAAAATAAATTTTCAAAGGTTAAATAACATCCATTAATTTAATTTTGCGCGTTCGCTCCAATACTTTGGACTGTGCACTTGCATACTAATGCATATAATATGAATTACATATTCACATTGCATACTAATGAATCAACCATCTAATTTAATAAACTGCAATTAATCATATCTATTGAAATATTATTCGTATTTTAATTTCCTCCTTTTATGTCATCCAGTTGCGTGGTTCACATTCGACCCGTCTTTGGCCGCGCATGGAGTACGTCTCTTGAATGAAAATTGCACCGTCACGTCAGACTCGTATGAGCCGGAAACAGCAATTTTCTGTTGTGTATTATGTAATGCCATTAGTTTTCAGGTTCATCTAACGTCATGCTTCAGATCCAAAATAGCCTGGAAAATAATGGGAGATATACATGCAGTAGGCATCTATTGGTATAATGAATGACCTACGAGATGCTTTCAAGATAGTAAGGCAGTGGGTCGCCACTGCTACCTCATGCTTAGATATAGTACCTAATTGATGGATCTCGCTTCTGCTACTTTAATCAAACTTCTCGGAAAGTATAAGTGATAGTGGTAATAATAATGAGAGTATGGTGGAGGAGTATGGTTCGTTATTTCACGCCGTTTCTGGTACAAGGGTCATTAATTCCCCGTTTCCCTGCAGGTCTAATTGAGCCCATGATGATGGAAGACCGTGACAGAGAGAATAGAGTTTAGCAGGAACGATGTAAACCATTATTTTGGCAAAAGTAATCAAAAAGCATTAATGAAGTAATAACCCTTGTTGACTTCCTTCCTGCTTCAGCTCCACTCTCAACCAACCCGTCTCAACTTTTAGCTCTTGAACAACAAAAGCAAAAAGGTGAAATTGAAGAGGGAGGAAGGTTGAGTGTCTGAGTGCTAAATTAGATAATCGAGGAAAATTGTGTCGGAATTATATTAATTAAAGAAGATATGTGCATGAGCAATATATAGGAGAATCGTAAAGGGATGCGAGCACAGATATATAATTCAGTTTTTCTATCAAGTCACAAAGATTCATCATAACCAAAAATAATCCATCTGGCGAGGAATTGAGATACGTACTGTATTTTAGTTTATTGGCGCCCGTGGAGTACTTAGTCCGAACTCTGGACATTGCTTGCATGTCAATAGGCCTGCCCGTGTACAGCAGACAAGCAGTAGCTAAAGCCTACTTTCGCTGTACGCAATTGGAAGCTTCATGCAGAAATATATTTATTATGGTGGATGGAAGGTCTTTTCCAGTAGCGTGGTACATTTTAGTACATGTATGTACTTGCGAGCAAAGCTGCTAATGCCGGTTCCGCCTTCTAATTTTTGTTTGCTTTTTTCGTTATGACATAGTTGACATTTCCACAAAGATGAGTAACATCAGACGGTTTGCGTAGGTTAAGCTATAGTTTTACATGGTGAAAATGATACTTTTCAAAGAAACGGATACGCTGGCACACATGTGACAATAAAAATGGAACGAACGCCAAGTGACTGGGAAATAGATGTCGGTACATCAGTCAAACTTGAAAATTGGCTGAGTCGACACGAACTAATCTTTCACTCTTTTAACTTCCTCCGTCGTGTTTCACATCCTGGATGCAATTGCTGAAAGGGAAACCACAGAATAGCCAGAATCCATTACATGTGATAAGTACAGACAATAAAGCAGAGTTATAGGGCCAATCATAAAAAGTAGCTTCATATTGTTGTCCTATTCCACAAAAGTAATAGGAGTGGAAAACAAGCGAATAAGCCATACGACAAAGATTGTAAGTAATATTGCAAAAAGTTGTAGATGCTTTCACCATCATTAATAATATGCTGAATATAATATGAAGGGTTTAGAGCTGAGCATGAGGCTACAAAAAGGAATGTCATCGTATTTCACCCACACGATGTCACAGTCTTGGCCCTCCCTCTTGCTCTCGCTCCGAGCTCCAATCCATATAAGAAAGAAAAGTTGAGCAGGAGAAAGCTGTACAAAAAGGAAAAGCAGGATGCTTTATGTACACAGTACGTTTCCCCATAACTTATATGACCCATTTTTATGATCGAATAAGTGCGAACTGTCAGCATGACTTACTCGTTCCCCTTATTTTCACTGTTTTATTTTCTCACACGCGTTTATGCAATCATACACGTAGGAAGAAGCATGAAGCCAGAAGTTTGACAGAAAGCAAAAGAAATGTAATAACAAACAAGGAAAAGCAAAAAAGTGGAGAAATCAGGCTGAGAACTGCTTTCGAGCGTTTCGAACCCTTCCTCTTGGCAATATTTTTAGGCATCATCATCCCCATCTGTATGTTTCCTTTTCTCTTTGGCAGGCAAAGATGACAAGGGCTGGGCTATGTACATCGATCATCAGCGATCCTGGTTCATCCATTGTGGAGTACATTCGAGTCGGTAAGGACTGAATAAGACTCTTATATAACATTAAAACATTGATTTTTATTTAAAAAAACATACTCTGGTGGGCTTTCTAGGACTGAAGGTGGTATCACTGCAGGATCCACAATTGGAGTATTACTCGACCTGGATAAGCGCCAGATCTCGTTTTATGTCAATGATGAAATACAAGTTAGTAATTTCTCATTCGATTTTATATGTCGCCTTTCTTTCTCTCGCTTGCTTTCACCACCAACTTCTAAACCAATTTTTCTGTTACATCTTACAAGTCTTGAGTGCATGCCCTCCGATGACAGCATTTTTGTACGTGAATGAAGACACGAAAGAGTAAGAGTGTGTGGCCAATGGCATAACGAGCTTTTATCTCAAGTTAGTGTTCCAATGTCGATTTAGCATATCTAAGGATCCATGAATTCCTGTCGGGTGTCATTATTCAATATTTTTCCTTCAACGAGATTTCATGCAAAAACGGAGAGCTGCGCTTCCAAAAGGCCGACGCAGAGCTGCTACACACATACAAAATTTATATATCAGAGAAACAGAATGCAAACTGACTTTTTTGCTTATTACCCAAAGATAAGGTCATTCATATTTAAGTACATTTTTGCGCTGTCTTTCACAGTGGCGAAAAGCGGATTTCAACTGGAAAATTTGGAGAAATGCTCTCATGGCTTTTACTCACTTTCACAAATATGTCTACACACATGGTAAATGATGTGCCTAATTTTTTGTGATTTCAGGGACCCGTCGCTTTCACCAACTTGTTCGGCGTTTTCTACCCAGCTGTAAGTCTCAATTGTAATGTAACCGTGTCAGTTCACACTGGGTTAGATCTTCCCTCCGACTCGGAGACTTCAGATTGTGGGACGCGATGCTAAAATGGGAGGAGAGCGCTTCCTCTTTTGTCTTCTTTGTATACGCATTAGAGTTTCCAGGAAGTGTGGAGAAATACAAAGTCAAGAAGTGGGAAGACATTTTTGTATGGATTCAGTGAGAGTGAATGGACCATCTTTTCTGAACGGAGACAAGAATATGAGAATTTAATGGAGGAATGAAAACTCTCTCCCTCGTCCCAAATTCAGTAATGTGAAAAATAGTGTTCACTTTTTCCACTACTACAGAAAAATAAGAAAAGTACGTAGGTACATGTCTTATCTCTGTACTCTGTAAACGTAAATTACACATATGTAGACAGTATAAGAAAAAACTCATTGTTCCGTACTACACTCTACTTCACCCGAATAAATACCCGCTGTGTATGGACATTCATATGTAGAACGGTTAATTTAGTGTTGTGTTCCAAGCGCATAATGTGTACGCTTGTAATAGGAGTTCAATCTGGGCTCACAAAGAAATCAACTGATTTTCTCTACACAAAAGGAAGAGATAAAGAAAGCTAGAAGCATGAGTATACATAATGTACCCGTACAAAGGAAAATATTTAAATGATAAGCTTTACTTCTTTCAAGTCAACTGGACCATGCGTCCTACTCACCAAAAAAACTAGGTCCCTCCGTCTGTATCATATAAGAATTCTGTCAAATAGAAAAAAAATTGGTTTGTTTACAATTCATGTTTACTTGGGCATAAAATACTTCATCTTTTCCGATGCTTTGAGGACAACAGGGGAGTCCACCTGGGAAAATGGAAAAGTTGGTAAACTACTATTTAGCGTAGTAGCTTTGACTATAATTTTTAATACGTTCGGCAAGTGGGATACCGGCAGAGATAATCCGTTCGATAAGTTATATAAGTTAGTAAGTCAACGAGTGTAGTTTAATTATAGTACATTTTATAGGACTTTCCTCATTTAGATTGTAATGCCATATACGAGTTTTACTACATGCATTTCGCAAAGACTGACTGAACTCTAATTTTTGTCCTTTTATAGAAACACAAAGGGAGAATAATATGGGGCCGTGTAAGACAACAAAAAAATATATACACAGCCAAATATTTTGCAAAGACTCTGATGCACAAAAGCATACACACAGTGCATGCATGCATGCATGCCTCCACATGAAGGTTGTGCTTTGTATTGCGATAAAATTTGGAAAAAGAAGAACCTCGAGCCTGAAAATCTGCAAAATTGATCGTTACGCACAGAAAGTCTAAGCTTGTAATTCAAGCCCATAAAATAATATGATTCAAAGGAAACATAAAAGGATGCCATTACGATTAGGATGATAAACAAAAGAGAATGTGTTTACTAATGACTTTCCCTAAAATGCATTCTTTCCCATAAAAAAGCTTTTGACTTGATAAAGTGTACCAGCATAATACCCGTATTTCTCATTTCCAAAACTAAAAGAGATAAAGCCTATTTTAAAAAGAAGTGGTAGGAGGAACGTCGTTATTATCATTAAAGTGGGTTATCTGCCGCTCTAACGGCATAAAGAAAGGCATTTCTAGAAACATCTGTATAGTTGCCCACTTTTTTTCAAGACGAAGTCATTCTCATGGGGTAAGTGAACAGCTTGCCCTAGCAATGCCATTTTCTCAGTGACAGATTGTGACCAGTATGTCAGTATTAAAAACGGAGAGAAAGGAGGATTTTTTTGGAAACTCTGCAGTAGCACACACGAATCAATACATCTGCATCATTGATGCTACTGCTAAGTGAACTAATGTTTTCTCCTTAAGACTTTTGTGTTCTTTGTACGCAGAAAAGTTTATAAATATATGGGACAATCCCACATTTTTCCTGTCTTTACTACCAGCCTCTCCTGCTTCATAAAAAATGTCTATTCGTACGAAATCCTTCGGCTCGGAACTGGCATTACCATCGTACTTTGTTTTTTGGCAGTGTAAGAGCATTCCAGCATTCAACAATAATTCCAGGGCTTTTGTTGCGTGTAATGAGAAACTAATTGGATTGGCAATACTTTGAGCAGTTTTCGCTAATGGAAACATTCCATTCCGAATTCTCAGATGGGAAATGAGAAATAACGCACTTTTTACAGTTTGTGAGTGGAACGTGTGAGTTGAGCAGAAAGCCTACTAAATGTGGCGATTGCAATGATTCCTTTTACTGTTGCAGTCGCACTTTCCATGAAAAAGTTGTTCATGATGATGCTGATGATGTTATAATAACGACGAGGTGTTTTGAATGAATTTCAGAGGAAAGTGCTTTCATTAGCTTATTGCTAAATGCATACGTTGCATTGTGGCTTGTGTGTACGTGTTTTTTGCTTGCATCCAGTACTTTTATTTTACAATTCGAGATGTTTCAATTCGACACAGTTGTTTGTTAGGTATAAAGGTACAGAGGCTCTCAGCCTCCATTCGTAACCAAATGTCGCATAAAAGTGTAAATATATAGCGGTTTCCCAAATTCTTCCCTGGCACTCCTAACCAACTTTGATTCAAAATTGTGAAGAGAATGTTGTAACGTAATATCGGCTAAATATATACAACCATGTACATACATATATTTATAACCTTAAAGTATCGCCAAAATTTGCATAACAAGTATGTAAATATAAGCTGGTTTCGAACTAGTACAAAATGTTTTGCTAGCAAAATTCTAGTCCTGCAGAAACTTTATAAACTGCTTACTACAGCCATTTTCCTTCATATTTACACTTAAAGTTAGGCATGCGTCTGGGTACATGCTGTATTATATAACCATAATTTTTACCGTGCTATATATTGCTCCTTCAATACCAATTTCAGGTCTACCAAATAAATTACCTTTTTTCGTGTGCAAACGGTGAAAGTATAACGATATCTATCTCTGTAAAAATATTAAATTTATGGTCGTGTAGTGAAACAGTGAGTTTCAAAAACCTGATATTAGTGAGTTATGCATGTGTAATTTATGTTAGTATTTGTAAGGTACAAGTTCTCTATAAAGTATACACGTCATTTTTACAAAGCCAAAGCTATCAACGTTTATAAATTATGGGTAAACTATGACTCTAGTAATCGCGAAGGATCAACAATACATCCCAAAAATTCATTAAACTGGCAGGAGAAAGTTCATTATGGGGAGTAAAACAAAAGAATTTATTGNNNGTAAACTATGACTCTAGTAATCGCGAAGGATCAACAATACATCCCAAAAATTCATTAAACTGGCAGGAGAAAGTTCATTATGGGGAGTAAAACAAAAGAATTTATTGTTTAATGCATATTCATCTCATCATCAAAACAAACTGCGCGCATTACAAAAAAAGCAGAAGGGAAGTCAAAGTCGGAACAATGGCACATAACGCGAACTTTATCCCTGGTAGGTGACTCCTGTTAGGACAAGGTGAAAGCAATTCCATTTTAAATGACTGTATATATCACAATATTGTAATTAAGACTCCACTTTACTTAATGTTATTCGTTAACGTGTTTATATTTGTAAATGTAAGTAGGTTTAGTAATTTAGTATTAGTATATGGAAACGTGGCGCTATACAAAATATGACGATTTTATGCGAATAATTACAAGTTGAATACCTACCGTAAGTATTTGTGTAAGAGTAAAAAATATAGCATGTGTAAAATACACGTGGATGTGAGTACCATTTTGCAAAATTCTTAACTTTTAGATATTCCTTCAAAACTCATTAAGTTCTGCACACTTTTTCATTCTACGTATCACCAAATGTTTATGTTTTCCAGGTATTTGGTTCGTTTTGACAAAAAAAACTGTACAAAAGCTAGAAACCAACTTTGCTTCTAATATACATACTTACTACCGAGAGTAAAATTGTAACATTATAGAAATGTCACTTGTAACATGAATATTAGACACATGTGAAAGGAATATTCTATAATTTAAATGACTAGAAAGTATTCGTGTGAGTAATGTACTGTTCTTGTATATGTTACAATGAAGTAAAATGTTTGAAGAGATGAAATTGATACAGATACATGCACTGAGAAAAATAAAGTTACAATACTGATGTGAGAAACTCTGCTTCAAAATCTTTTTTCCACCCTTCATTTTGTTGTCATTCTCTTGAATACGTAATTCAACTTGTAATTGAAAGATGAATGAATAACATCTTTGCTTATCATGAAACTCATACGAAGTGACGATGACAGCACAGTTTTGTGAAGGTAACCATAAAAGCATTTCCTATGCTTTTCATGTCACCATAACGTCATTTTTTCGGACTATAACATGCGCGTTATTTGTGACATGGCTGTAACATAGTTATAATCCAATATATAATCCTTGGTTAGCACATGCAATCATACGTCACATCGACACAAAACCTGCCATAACCATAAGAAGCCATCGTCTTTACAAGTTTTGTACGCTTTATCGCTTTCTCACGTCTCGATGAAACCAGGCGTGTACAAGAGACAAGAGAAAACTTGCATAATTCATAAGCGTCGTGTTATAGATAGGAAACATGTTTGGAAAAGATTATTATCTGAAAAGAGTATTTATAACAAGAATCATGTGCTACGTTTCATTTTAATTTTACACAACAACAGCAACAAAATGCCATTTTTACTTTCATCACCTTTTCTTGTAGCTGAGAATTTCAGTTTGAGATTTATAACTTGCTTTCTACGATTCGCAACAGAGAAAGATAAAAATGGCATGCTTCATCCCATATTACTGTAGTAAGTCATATAAAAAGTTGTTTCCCTCTGATTTTTAGGCTCCCGAACATGCCGTGATTTTTGATATTAACAGGAGAGATATTATAGTATTTTGATGCCGGAAAAAAAGCAAGAGAGACTTGGCTTGCTCATGTGAGGAGAAAAGGAAAAGAATGAAAATCCTTTGCCCTTTTTCAGGGAGAAAATGCTCGAGCACAAAACAACAATGAAGACAGCCCCTTCTTGAGGCTCTTGATAAATTACAAACTGTCTTCTTAACCATTGCAAATGCTTCTATTGAAGGTAACTAGTGCGTGTGTCATGCTTTCTGATTCAATTTGTTGGTTGTCACTTACGAAAATTGTGTTTTTTTCTTTGTGTCAGGTAGGTTCTACACACTTCAAGTCCATAAGATACATTTTTAAATCGTTTTTTCTGATAAATGGACCAGCCTGCAAAGATTTATAACCAGAGCTTTTTGTGCTCTACGCTCAGCACATTTTCCAAATTCAGTGGGTGTAAATTCACTCTACGCTGAAGCAACATTCCTAACAAAATTATAAGCATGTATATTAGTATGCACAAGCACCTGAGGCAGTTCATGCACCTTCACGTACAGTTATTGCAGCGCTGAAATAATATTATACACACATTGCACATTGCATGTTTAGATAAATGGCGAGATGATGACCTTATTATTGCTGGCACGTTTCTCTCTGAAATAAATTCTAAACAAGCCCTGTTCTCTTTTTGGATGGTCTTCATTTGAGTGAGTTTCATTCACAGAGACACACAAGGTCGACAAGGCATACAAGGAATGTTATGCTATACTATAATATTTATTCCAGATTTCACCAACAATTTTCTCCCATTTTGTATAAATTCGTTTGATTTATTTGTAGTTATTTTATTGCTTTGCATGATACTACATTTTGAACGATAGTGGCACAAGGCAAAGTGCTTCTACGTGCAAGAATTACTGTTCCGAAACAGATTTTGTTTTATATTAAAAGCATAACTCAACGAACTGAACTTACAGATTGCAAGTAAGTATATGAGCATCATTAATACTCATAATTGTGCCGTGTGACTATGATGGTGACAGTAATTTATTCAAAGCAATTAATTACACTTGCGTCTCTCGTTTATAAAGTATCTGTTGAGCCAAACTTCACATTTCCTCATGCATCTTTTCGGCCCTTCTTCCATGTTCCCTATCTGGGAAAAAACACGCGCGACCACAAGTTCCCACCCGGCTGAAAATTTTCAATGAAATGGATCCCTCTTGATGAATATTATTGCTCTTCTTCTTGCCGTCATCATCACGTTTCATGAAGCTGTGGGGAAGCACTCAACTTTCCCCACAATCCTGGAGTTTAAACTCGCCTTAATTGAGGAAACGGAGGGATGAGAAGAAGAGTGCCCCTGGACCGTGAAGGTAAAACTATGTAATATACGCAGCGATTTCAAAATAAGATAGAAACGGTGACCGAAATCAAAATAGGGGAAAGTTGAAATACGTACATTCTTAATGAGATCCACCTACTTTAAGAATGGGACGTTAAATTTCACGCGTTTGCAAGCTCATGGAAAGGAGTAAAGAGGAGGGCGAATTTTATTACCGCTACAGCCAAAAAGTATATATCTAAATGCCTTTTTGTTGATGAGGGAGGTGGATGGAACCGGTATAATTTAAGTTACCGTTTTTATTTACCTACACCGATTCCGCTCAAGAATGAAATGTTGCCCAAGCCATCTGAAATTATGGCGCGTATGCTAGTGCTTCACGAAGAAAATAAACAAAGCGGATGTAAATTATCTTTTACAATGAATATACGGTTTCGCGTCCTCAACAAAACATATACCTATAGAAGAGCCATCCCCTCAACAGAGAAGAAGCGTGCCGCCGCTGCATATCTTTTTGAAGACGTATTTTGTTTTCTCATCATCGTTATCTTACGACGTTTAGTTCAGTCTTTATTCCTTTGCTGAAAACCAAATGGTAATTTTATACAGAGAGTAGTACACTCACAGAGTGGTTTACCCTATACCTACCGAATCCATACATATTTGTTTCGTTTGGATGGGACTTTGAAAGGGGGAAAAGTTAACGAAATTTTGTTATGAAATAACGGATCTTGTTCGTTTTTACAAAACTTCCTTCCTCGCAGTTTCTCATCCTTCTTTTAGCAAACACAAGGAACGGAAATAATTTCCTTCTTGAGAGAAAAAGAAGTCCTCTTGATTACAAGAACGAGGAAAGCACATTATCCTTGGAGCCTACTTCTTCCTCGATGACTAAAAGAAGTGTTAAAAAGTATCGCATTTCTCAATGCTTTAATACGTCGACTCAAACATATTTTTAAAATGACATGCACGGAGTAAATGAGGAGGCAGGCGTTAGTTCTTCTAACAAGGCTAAATTTTATCCATTTTTTAAAGAAAATGAACGTGAGCGAAAGAAATACATTTGGCGAAAGTGAAATAGATGAGCCCCCGTTTCCATATATGTATGTTATCAACTGAAAAGGTCTACAGACTATAGACAGGCTGCTTTCCCCTTTCCTTAGGTTTATTAACACATTCGTGCTTTTCCTTTCAGAAGTGAGGGGAAAGCAAGTCGAGTAGAGTCATTGAATGGAGCACATCTTTAAAAAACATTCCATTTGCTCACCGAGGCAAAAGCAGTGTCAACCGTTTTTGTCCCTTTTCTTGACTCCCATGCATTTTTCCTTGTTCACGCTCAAGATTTCGCTGCAATGAGACAAGGAGAAAGGAAAACACATAAAATCCAGCAGGAACACAATGTGAGAGGAATGTTTCCATTTCTCCTTGCTCAACATTTTTGCAACCTACAATCCCTCTCCTCTTGAGCCTCATATGTAAATCCTAAGGTTAGAATTGCCTTTTGAAATACAGAGAAATTTCCTTTTCATGGAGGAGGCATTTGGAGTGGACGAGCTACTTGATTATTTCTCCTTTTCCTCCTACACACAGTCTTGAATTGCCCAATGGAAGAAGAACCAGTCAGCTAAAAAGAAAGTATTATGCTAACAAGAAATGTCTGCTCTGTTTTGGGTAGAATTTAGCCTCACATCATCAGCGAAAGAGAAAAAAGCTCATTTCGTTTTGATGGTTCTTAACACTTTTCCAAGAATCTTGTACGGTCGTACCTCCTTGAGTAAATAGAAGAATGCGAATGTGTGAAGACCTGTGTGGAAAATAAATACTTCTTCAGTATTAAAAAGGCTATCTATTCTAGTTCTATCCCCGAGTTAGAATTAATGAAGGAATGGTCTTAGCATTTAGTATATCTTAGGCCAGGTAAGGCTCCTAACCGTAAACATTGAAGTAATGGATGAGGATGGAAATGCATACAATGGGAGCACTTCAACTTTTATATTTCACAAAATACTTTCGCCATTATTATTGCTCTGTTCTCCTGACTTTATTTTCCACCATTCTCATTATTAGCGTCACTTTATTACAAGACAATTTTGGGGACTGAGGACGAAGACACTGAGAAAAATCCGAGGTTTCTTCTGCATATCAGAACTTTCCATTTATTGCTCATTCCTGTTTAACTTTCCTCTCTTGTATAAGAACATGATCACTTATGGGAAGCGGAAGCGAGGAAAAGATTCCTGTTTTCCATTAGTATTTTTACTCTTGTTCCTTCCAAGTTTCCTTCAAGCAGAAGGTACCCTGGCCACGCATTTTACGTCCTTATTCCGTATGTATAAGTACATACCTACAAACGCTCAAGACTACTCCTTTGTTACAAAAAAGTAAAGATATAGTGTGTTAGTGTTATTGCCATTGCTTTGTATACATATAAAAAAGTTTTTTCTAACATTTTCGAGGCTACTACAAGCCATACAATACAAACCCTAACAAACACTCGGAAGAATAGGGAAAATCAGTGAATTTCGTAGTATGAATTAGCAACAACTTCATTTTCTCTTGCATTTGCTTTCCCTTTACATTCCAACCTTGTCCATGAATACCAGCTCTGTGTGGTCGTATGAACAGACGAGCAAGTTTGAATCAAAATGAAAAGTTTCAATTTACGGGGGGATAGAGGGTGGATGGTTCAAGAAGACTATAAAAAGTTTTTAAAAATTGTCGGATAGAGGAGCATCATCAACAAGAAAGACTTGGAAATAATTGCGTTTACTGAACTTGCTCAAAATTTCCAATGAAACTTTTCTAATATCGTTGCAACTCTGAATATTTTATAAAATTGAAAATACATACATACACGCTCTTTGTTTGGAATCATCAAGCTTATGAGAAAAGTGGCAAGAAGGCCACGCAACAGTCCTTGGTACAAAGTAATGACTTGTGCTTTGGGCCAAATGTGAATTCATTTTAGCAGCAGTTTTAAGCATATATGTGCGTCTTTTAGTTTTTATACAAATATTCTACCCATGAATGTTTTATTCTCAAGAAAATAAGAGCGAAAATAAGTAGTGGCAAACAAGAGTAAAAGTTTAATATTAAATATTTGTATTTAAAAGTAGCTTGCATTGGAGTTAATTGAAGGCTCCCTTTTTGTGCGGATTTAATAGTAGATAATAACGGAACACGTGTTAGTAAAATTGTTTAGGCTTTATGCATTTGGTCTGATATTTAAGATGAAATGTCCATGGTATATAGAAGATCCAATGGAAATGTCCAAACAATAGTGGGCTTTTATGCTTTTATAGGAAACTGTGATGAATCCTTTGTTCAAACGAACCAAAAATTGACGAGCACATTAGAATAAGAATAGTATATTGCAAGACTAGCACAAGAAATACAACTATTTTAATACACATGAATATAAATGTATGTACATATTTAAGTATTGGAATATTTACGTTCTTTTAGAGTCACAAAATCCTGAACAATTGAGAAACTGTATTAGTGAGTAAGAAATGGCCAATTTGTTTGAAGCATTATCATAATTAATACCTACGCAGTCTAATAATGAAACTCTCTCAGACGAAAACAAGTGCACCAAACCTATGTGTGGGGTGCACGCTTAAAAGTGAAAGTGTTGGTATACAACGTATAATTATTTAAATTTGTTCATGAATAATTAATAGAAAATTGAATGCAATGTTTTAAAATTTAAATTTAAGCTCTCTAATGATCCTTATTAAGCAAATTTTGGGACTAATAAGATATTTTTAGATTCATCTCTAATCTCGCCTGTGTCATTTACTAAAATTAGTTATTCTCTAAATCTGCAGAAGTGAAGAAAGTTTTTCAAATGATCTTGCTTGGTGTGTAAATAAGATTATATATTAGAACGAACAAATAAGGTGGGTTAATTTTAGTTTTATGTATGAAATCGATCCTTTAGTCGATCTTCTTTGGTAAAAATAACCGTAATGTACCTAAGGTTGTAGTCATAAGACAAGAGGGCATTCCGCATTTCATAAATCGTATGCCGTGTGCTAATAACTCTCCTTTGATGAAGGGAAATGGGAAAAGTTTTAGCTTTATTGTGATGCATTTGACGCCGCGCCACTCTGAAAATAGTTAACGTTACATTACACAGTACATATTATGTCATGCTGTTCTCAAGCACATCCAGAGACAATTTTAACGGAGAAAGCAAGGGACGCATTTGTCGACCTGGATTTTTTACGATTAGGTATAAGTAATTAAAATATTCTTACTTCTACATAAGTAAAGCCTTCTATTTAATCTTAAAATAACGTACTAACATCTTTACCAATGCTAATCTCTATTTGATACCCCAGTTTGTACATATGCACATGGCCACATTTACATTCACAATATAAGCAAACTATTTATGTTTAGCCTGAACTGATAATCGGGAACTTTCAATAAATACAGTATTTTACTCAAAGTTCAGAAGTTTGGTTTAGTGAAAATGCAGTTCATTAATCGAATTAGATTGGGAAGCTTCCAGTAACTCTTGAATTTATTACGCAACACAATGTCCTTCTACTACTTTCCTGGTGAATGTTCCTTCTTAATTTCACAAGGAGACGCTTCATGAATAACCCCGTGATGATGGCTACATTACCACCCTAACGTTTCTGCCGATGACTGGGCTGTTCTCTTAATTATGGTAATGTCATTCCGGACCCTTCCATCTTTATGAACAATTATATTACGCAACGACTGAGACTTAGCTTCATAAAACAGCAAACACAAAGGATTTTTAGGCATATTACCTAATTATTATTCCGATCCAGTAATAAAAAGTCAATGAGGACAGGTTTGGCACAAATTAGCAATTTATATTATATTACCCATAATTACGTAATAAAATTGGCAGTGACAAATTAACTCCAGTAAAGTCATATGAAATATTAATTTTTAGACATTTGGAATTTGACAAGATGCTAAGAAACAAGGCCTGAGTGCAGGCTTAGCAAGGGTAGTAATTACCACAATACGCATTAAAAATGCTGTGACCTCATGTAAAACTCTCATCCTTCCCTCTCCACAAAAACCTGACTTTCTGCTCTTTCCTAAACAAAAACAAACTTTTCTCTCAGTTAATAGGGTTCTCGAGAAATTTCAAACTGCACAAAAGTAAAAGAGATGAACATCACGCAACACTGCAACTTACTTTTTCCAACGAAACCTTGGAAGGACGACAACAGCGGCATGCCCATTATAGTTTATAATCCGTGTGGTTGCAAATGTGATATACATGCCAGTAGAGAATAGAAGTCGACTCCTCCTCGAAAATATGTATTATTTAAAGTATTATAAGCATTATTTTCTTCATTTCGGCTCCCTCTTCTCTTTCGAAAATTAAGACCTCTGAGGGAACACGATTCGGTCCCACTTCTACCAATTCTGGAAGATTCGCATGTAGGTGCATGCAATGCAGTGACTAGGAACTTTCCCCATTTCTCTTTCCCTACACAGGTTTTCTTACGTCGTAAACATGTCTGAAGAAAAAGCGGAGGAGTAGGAATGTACCACAGCAGGAAATCAGAAAAAAGGAATCTTGGGAAACCTTGAAATTCTTTATGGTGACTAAATGCGTATTTGCATACCTTAAACTTGTAATATGGGGGGTTATTATGAGAGCTTTCTCGTTTTCAGACGTTTTACTACTATTTTGTACTTTTCATCTGATTAAGGGAAACATTACAGAAGCCATGAATAAAAAACGTCGGAAACTTTTACTAGCGGTGGTGGTGGAATATAAATGGAAATGTCAGATTCACCCTATTTTCTCTCCCTCTCATCAACCTCCTGCCTACTTCCTTTGTAATGCTTTATTAGGAAGGAGAAAGGAAAATGGAAGAGGAATAACTTTTTACAAAGTTTGATAGATACATATGAATGCACAACAAATGAGCGGAGTTAAAACAGGAAAAAGAAAAAAAGGTTGACTTTTCTTCCCCTTTTTAAAAAACTTTTTATATGCAAGAAAAGCTCGGTAAGAAAAGAGGAGAAGAAGGAAAATGACGCGCTCAAAGTGGTGCAAGTATCCCTCTTAGAAATATTACTTGGCTTGCAGGATGTATTTTTTATGCAGATCACAGTTCTTCCTTTCTTCTGCAATATGCATCCAGCAGTCGGATCTCATGTGAAGAAGAAAAATGCAGATAATTTCTGTGTTTGTTAGGGGACGCGAGAGAAATACCCAATTTACCATTTCGTCATTGTCTTCCACTAGCTGCAAGAGCTCGTAGCAGCAGTCAAATGAAGCCTAAACTTGAAATAATGCATGATATAAGGCAGAGGAAGTTAAAAG
>JAHZMY010002874.1:0-13612 GCA_027743915.1 Seira sanloemensis | reverse complement strand
AACTGAAAGCAAATTGTTTCACTACCTACCGCTGTGACCGAGACATTTTTATGGGTGTCTGTTTGACGTCGCTCGTCAAAGTTCTGAAATGCTCAAATAATGAGGATGCGGTAACCTTGCAAGCCGGGGACGAGAACGACGTATTGACGTGCATCTTTGATTCAAAAGATGGGGACCGACGTTCGTCGTTTAACTTGAAATTATTGGACATCGATCAACAAGACCTAGTCATTCCGGTAAGCGGATTCGAAGAAACCGGTATTTATCTATTTTATTTTGTTACAGCAATTTGTAAAGAAAATGCATTTTTATAGGAATGCAAGTTTGCCTGCGTAGCTAGCATGGGATCATTTGAATTTGCCAAGATCATCAAAGACATGGGCCAGTTTGGTGACACAACCAAAATCTGTTTTGAAAATGGAACACTTACGTTTTCTGCTTCCGGCGTTCTTGGAACTGCTGACATCCAACTTGGACGTTCGTCTCTGGATGGCGATAAAAAGAAATCAAATACTATATCTATACGTCAGCCAGTTAGTTTCTCATTTGCTACGCGTTACCTCATGTTATTTTGTAAGGGCACGTCTCTATCCGAAAAAGTAACTTTGTCAATGTCTGCCAAGCTTCCTCTTGTAGTGCAGTTTGAAATCATGGAAGCAGAAAATGACTCCAGTGTTATGCAGTTCTTCTTGTCTCCGAAAATTGAAGACCCGGAATAAATGGCCATTGAGCTAAAAACTATTTGTGTGAAACTAATTTGATAATGTTATAGATTTACCTGGTTATTGGAATAAAATAGCTTAATCCCTTGTAAGTGTTTCGAAATACCTCTTGCAGCAAAAGCAACAATATGTTTCTTTGATTGGCATCCAAAACCTGCAAATGTAATTTTCATCATTCGGATTACTGATACATTAGATTTAAAATCATTCTGATCGTTGTGTAATAAAACTCTCATTGGAAATCCAATTTTAAAAAATACATTTTCCGTTTTCAAGTATTTCTGTCAGAGAAACAAGTGCTAAAGCAGATCAGTATAGGTTTTAGTTCCAGTGCATCCAGCCGATGCGCTCTTGATTCCATCCAGTGGTATACTGTAAAACTTTGAAACTATACCGACCATAATCGATTTGTATTTGAATTTGTTATTGAGACATTGTTATTGAAAAAATATATTTGAAAACGCTTTTTTGCTTTGAGTGCCGATGCTGCTCGTACCGTATCCGAGAATTTATATTTCAGTGCAGCTGGCCGACCTTATCAGAGTACCTTATTCGGAAACCACGATTTAAGCTTCTATTTCTGGGAACATTGATCGACTAAATTAATTAGCAGAATATCATTCAAAAAAGTACCGTTTTTATTTTAAGCCTTTGCTTGTGACAATATTGACAATTTATGGACTATGATATTGGTATTTATTGCTTATTGACAATGTATCATTTAACACCAGTCATAACATCAGATTTTCCGTTTTAACCGTTTCGGCAGCCAGGCCAAGAAACTGGATCTGAAAATGGCCGTTTTTGATTTTATTTGAGTGAGAGCGTCGATTTTTTCTTATCACGTGCATAAAAACCACCATTTCGGTTTCCATTTCATGAGGTACTGATTGAATAGATTGAAAAATCATTCTGAAAATAATCGTTTTCATTTTCAATTTTGATTAGCTAAATGGCTAAAATTCAGGAACTATTTTAAAATTAGTTAAAACCCCACTATCCGTTTTGAGGCAGGGCGGGTGGAGGCGCGGAAAGGACTGTTTCTGGTTCTAGCTAGAATGCCACTTGCAGATTTTTTACATGCCTGTGGACCTTTGTCGTAATGCACATAATTAAATAATATTTAAGTGAATACATTACATGTTATTTTCTACATGTGTATAAATAGGTTTGCTATGTTTGTGTTTTGGGAGAATTGCAAAAGCAATGCGGTTATTTTGGACGTCAAAGATAAAGGCGCAGAAGATGATCAATTCATCATGCACTCTCCGCGACGACTTTAAATCGTTTGCTGACTAACAAACTAACTTTTAGTAGCTTAACTTTATGTAGGGTGTAGACGTTGAAATTATTATCTGTTTAGCTGTCGACATGTTTGTCAAAGTTTATATAGTTATTATTATCTAACCAGTGTAACAAAGTTTACTTAAAATGAAGGCTAAGTGTTCATTTGACTAACAGTGCTGTAGGTAATGGATTAACTGCCAAAGTCACAGATATTAACACTTTATATTATATTGACGTAATATCACTTGCAGTTTTACGAAGCCGCATTATCATTGTTTTTTTTAAATTGCTTCGTACTAAAAAATCTGCTAATAAAATTAGAATTGACTATTATTGCTTGTTTGTCTGTGTTGACGATTGTATTTTTTACATTTTATTACATAAACTAAACGTGTCTTATGGCATTTATTTTATATGCTGATTGTTATATTATTAGTTTGTTGTGAAGTATCTCGTATATAAGCAGGATAAATATACTATGTTTAATGTTGCGCTGGAAGTGTTTTGGATTCGGCCTTTCAAAATCATAGAGGCGCCATGATAATTATGGCAAATTGCGTATACGAATGCAAGCATCCAAAAAAAGGTATTCCTTAAACGAGCAAAGGTAGCGCTATCCATTCTAAGTGCGTGTTACTTACACATCTTTGTTAATAAACGACCATTTTAGAACGTGTGCAAACGCTTCATAACAATTTTGTTATAATTGCCCACCTATGCAAACCCTTACTTTTAAATTTACCCACCATATGAAATAAATATATTTACCCACTTTTGATTACAAGTACCTATATTTACCCACTCCGATACAACTGAATTAAATCGCATAGTCATTTGGCCGTAGCACAACAGTGGAGGTGCGAGATTCTAATAGGTAAGCTGAATGTAAGTACCAACAAGAATTATAGAGTTCACAGGGCAGAGGAATATGGTCTTGATACCACTTACGGTTGCGGCTATACGTGACCTGGTAATTTGAGAGGAAAACGGTAGCGGCCACACGTTACCCAAATGAACGAGCACAATTGGTGTAGCAGACAAAGAGTTCAATAAGGTTTTAATAGCTTTGGCGGGGGAACTAAAAAAATTGTTGATTGGAGGTGATGGTGGTGACGGATAGGTACGGACGGAAAAAGTTACGGCTATACGTGACCCAGAAGTGTCGGTTTGGAAATATAACGGCTATAAGTGACAGCGAAACAATTTTTGTTGGAAAGGTTACGGCTATACGTGACCGGGAGAATTGGTGTGGAGAGGTTACGGCCATACGTGACCCCGAAGCGTTGGTAAGGTTAGGTGGCGGATTTACGTTACCAAAGCCATGTAAACGATATACGCGGTTGCCACAACACGTCACGTAATACGGTTTCTTGTATTATACGTTCGGTCGACAATTTAAAATTAAATTATAAAAAGTGTTGTTATTACATTGTTACTTCCAGGGTACCTAACATTTACATTGACGCAGCATTTTAAATTTAAGGACACGATTTCGTAAACTTAGGCATCAGACTTCTCTAGGTATTTGAATATCAAGTGGAACGAATCATGCTACAAATGTTTTGACATATGGCGAATGTATCTAAAAGAAAAATTGAGAACGTAAAGAATATAAAGAAATATTTTAATGCGAGTTCTATTGTTAATGATAACAGAAAATGGCGTGCCCGGTATATCCGGGGATCCATCAGATCCACCTACAGGAAGGATATGACCTGATTGAAAGTATGGATGATGTTGTTCTTGGAAGTCATCTAGTCAAGGATAACTTTAAGCATCCCAACATTTGTGATGTTCAGCAACTTCAGTATATCGGCGAGGGAACTTTTGGGCGTGTATACGAGGTAAAAAGATTTGTACTGTAAAGGATTATTTTTGAGTTTTGTTGCTAATGAAAATTTATTTTCCAGGCCATTGTTCCTTTATTCTCTGGGCCAAAAAAGCTGGCGATTAAAAAGTTCGTGTCGGTAGTAAAGGCAGATGACGTGGTCCGAGAGATGCAAGCATTGATTGACCTAAAGGGAGCCGGTGTGATACATTTGTTTGGAGCTTTTGTGCACCAGGTGCCAATCTTTATTCTAGAACGAGCGCAGTGTAAGTTTGCAGTGGGATATTCGCAATTTGGTATCAAACTTTTGGTATAAGAACGAATCTTTTAAATTAAATTCGCAGGTTCCTTAGATCAGTACTCCCAGTTCATTAGAAACGAACACCGGCTTGCGGATGCGCGTCAGCGACGGCGATGTGCCGATGGAGCTACAATCTTGGAGCATCTCCTAAATGGATATTGTAAATGGTATTGCAAAGTACGGAGACTTGGGCTCCGCCGTCAAGTACAATAAGGTAAGTGTACATGTCGGTATTAGTATTGTTGATCCTTTTCACGAAAATGACTTGATAATTTTCTCAGCAATTTTCTCTACTGTTTTAGCTAATCCTGGCAAACAATATAACATGTTTTATTTGATTCAGGTGACTGGATATACAACCTTGGCATATTTAGTTGGAGCATACGGGTACTCAAACTTGGAGCTGCTTGAGGATAAGATTGCGAGCCCAGCAAGCGATATATTCGCACTTTTTGCGTCCTTGTTTGAATTGGTGGACGGCAGAAAACTTCTCTTCCCAGACGGCCTAACATGGCTCATGAATATCGCGGCAAATGATTCCAAGCTCGTGTCCTATTTTAAACAAGTACACTTACTTGGACGCGTAAAGGAACGGAAAGAACCCCAGGGTTACACACCGGTCTTGACATTGGAGCATAGGACTGCGCCCATCTCGGATCTCATAGACTTCCCCAATATAGCGGAAAGGATCTCTATCAAGCAACGTATCGAGTGGTCATACGACCTTGACAGCGCATGGAGGGAACTCTTTGTAGGCGTTTTATTTCCAGAATCAGGTTCCAAAGTTAAGTATGTCTCCGATATCTACAGACAGCACTCCTTTCCATTTGTGCAGAAGCTCAAGAATGAAAAATTTGTCGAGGGTACGGATATCACAGTTATCTATATTTGAATTGCATCCTTTCCGTAGCACGGTTGGTTTACAGGTTTGCATTTAAATTCCCATTCCGTCTCCTTGTTTGCACTTCTAGCTCCGACAATGTACGGAAACCCTGCCCTCAAGCGAGCCGCAACTCCTAAAAGCCTGCCAAGGCGTGCGCGGTCACTACTTTCTAAATTTTTTTACAAGGATTCCTATGCTTATCAAAGCCACAATGCGGCCCCGGTGCCCTCCTGGATTTTAAAAAATATTCCTTTGGTTCCATGCAGCGTAAGAACGTTACATATTTCATTTAATGAATGTCTGAATGCAATCAGGCAAGATGAAAAAGTATGCTTATATTTGCGAACATGATGATTTCCAGGCAAAAACACCAAAAAGTAAAATCAGAAGGAAGAGTTTGGATAAACAATTTTATTCATCATTGAGCCAAACAGAGGATAGAGAGGATTCCAATCACTGTGAGAAAAATGGAGTCACTAGAACACAGTCCCCGGTACGGATATTTTTGTTTAGGTTGTATAATGCTTATTATATACGTAGTACTATTATCTCCTTAATTTGCTTATTTTGCATTTAGGTCCGACTGAATCAAAAGTCTCCGATCAAGCACTCATGCGTGTCAGATCCGAATAAAAGTCGGTGCAAACTTGATGGCAAAAATATAGACATTTCCGCTGCGGCCTTAAACCCTATTGTCTTGGTTGTAAGTGAAACAACTTTATATTTGTCAAATTAAATACTATGCTGGACATGAATAATTAGCATAACTGTTCGTTTTCAGAAAAAGCTTAGAATTCTCCGACCGGATGCACAAGCGGTTGGCCACCTCAAAACAGCCGAAAAAACTAAAACGATTTATCGCGTTGGGAATGCACGAGCTAAATCGGATTCGATTTTCATCTACGCAAACAAAATAAAGGCAAAGGGATCTTCAAACAGCAAACATAGGAGAAAACCTGACGGCAAGGTTAAAAGAATCGTGTACAATTTTTTGAATGCATTCTTGTTATGTATTGCTAAAAACAGGCAGACATTGTATGTTTTTAGACTGGCAATTCTGAAACAAAATCTGGTCCGGATGTACAACTTAAGAAACGTAAACGAAGGCAAGAAAAACCGGAGCGCGAGAACAAAATGGTGAAATCGTCAGACGTAAGTGCACGCAAACGTAATTTGTACGACAGTCTCACAAATCTTTTGCAAACGTTACCTAATACATCTAAATTTAAACAAATTCCAGAAATGTTTTCTAAAGCTAACAACTTTTTTATTTTAGGGTAGCATACAATTTAAGTGCGGATTTCCAGGTTGTAGCCGCAGCTACAAAACCGATACCGGACTGAGTCGGCACAAACGATTGGAGCACAATCCCGCTTGTCCAAAATATCAATGCCCTTATTGCCGTTTATTCGAAAGATCTAGAAAGGATGTCGTTACAAAGCACATGAAAACGTGTGTCGAAGCCAAGGCAGGAGAACTAAAAGTGGTAAAATTCGGGAAACGGGATCAAGGAGCTTTAGCAGATGAAAATGTCGAACTGCCAAGTGATTCTGAAAATGCGACTAGTCATGTCTCTTGGTCAAGTTCCGGGTCATCTACCTCACACGATGACTTTGTTGAAGTTTAAGTAGCCGGTATTATAAAACCAAAACAAGCGTTTGTCAATTTCATTTGCCTCAGATGTTCACTTAGGTTTTGTAATCCTTTTCAGAAAATTTCAAACGTATTTGTCTTGTCAAACTATTTAGGTAGCAGTTTTGTTCTAATTGAGTATTGTCTGCTATTTTGGATTTTTTCATTTATTACTATTTTTGAAGCAATTTTGAAATTATTTAAGCAAAGGTCTTGAATCAGTTTTCTTTTCAGTATGTCTAATTAGGTTGTGGTAGTCAAAGCAATAAATATTCATTTGTAATGAATAATAAAACTCACATCAAATATACTTATATAAAAAATAAAATCTTAAGAGAGCATCAACCCTTATTTTTTCGTTTTTAGTCATAATGTTTGGTTCAATGTATTTTTTGGGAGACAACACCGGAGGTGTTGTCGGTGGGGCTTGTTTCTCGGAGACGCCACCGGT
Source organism: Seira sanloemensis (assembly GCA_027743915.1). Lineage (NCBI taxonomy): Eukaryota > Metazoa > Arthropoda > Collembola > Entomobryomorpha > Entomobryidae > Seira > Seira sanloemensis. The sequence continues at coordinate 6,508 of JAHZMY010002874.1, read as the reverse complement.
GGTGTGGTTGGTGGGAAATTTTGAGGTGGCATTTTAAGTGGCATGTTCAAGTGCTTGGTGTTTTGGTGAATCCTGGTTTGCACATTGTCAAGATAGAAAAAAGATGTGGAAAATTTTTAGATTTGGTGGAAAAGAAACAACGTAATCATATTTAGTCTGAAGCAATATTACAGAGTTGTTACAACTTTCAACGTATCCTTTCTAACTCGGTTAAAACAGGAGCTTTTCTCAAGCACATTTAACAAAGCAAAAGCAGAAAACACTATTGTGTGTCGTTTGCGTATTGCTTCTTTAAATTGTGCATCACAATAATTTTATTGCAATATGACATTCAGTGCGTGTTCCTCTCAACGTCGTTCGTGATGCCTTACTTAGTCGTGTGGTCTCAGCCAAACAAAATTACCCACCTTTCGTACGACGTGTGCGTTAGTTACCTGTTATCATCCACAGTACAAAGTTTCATGCTGGCTGGATTTTGGTACCATTAGATTGACTGCAATTTCAAGAGTAACGTAGATTATAAAAGCTGCTTTGATTTGCATTGACGTAAAGGGTCATATAATTAAAAAAAAAGATTGACTTGGTCAAAGCTGGCCGTCACGTTTAATATGGAACGCTTAACAAACAAAAGTCTGCGGTCCCTGATATACAATGCACAGCTGACATCAAAATCTATCGCCACTAGAAAGCGAAGTGCCGCTCTCGCTGCAATACATTTGGAGAACAACAAAGAGGCTGACGGAGTCAATCCCTTGCAAGTTTTTCCAAAGGAGGTCAGTAAAAACATTCCTTGTTCATAAATAAATTTATATGCGTGTCTATTTGCTGTACCAATGCTGTCTTCATTGGAACGCCAAAACAGGTTTGGGAGATGGTGCTGAGTTTTTTGGTGACACCGGAAGACTTGGAATGCGCTCGGTCAGCTTGCACATTATTTCGCAACATTATTGAACCGCGGCGAATCAGCGACAGTTTGCTACCACAGGTGTTGCAAATTAATTACTTTAGAGAGGCCTTGATGACATCAACTGGCAACCAATTACGTACGTCTCCCAGTCTAAACAAAACAAGCGGTGGCGCAATTCTGTCTCTAAGGCTGGTATGCCGTACGTTACGCACCGTTGTGGACACTATCTTTTATAATCAAGCAGAGCAATTTGCGTTAACGCAAAATCAGAAAGAGTTTACGGATGCGTTTCCAATTGTCAAGGTCACGGAGAACATTTGCATTATGGCATTAGTCCAGCTTTTGAAGTCATCAGAGCGCCTCGTAGGAACTCGCCGAATACCTGCTCGTCTGATTGGAGGAACACTTTACCTAGAATGGAATTGCATGCGCGCCGATGAGCTAGGGGTAGGAGAATTTGCAGCCCAGATAAACAGATGTATTATTCAGTTATCAGAGCTTCTTGATGTCTCTGGTGATCAAGTCCATTCTTTTCGTATTGACGTGGGATTTCTTAAGGACCTGTGCGATCAAAGAATAGGAGGGCTATCGTTTGTGCAATTTTACGATACCTTTTCATCTTTCGTGAAACTAATGCCAAATTTAAAACATCTTGAGCTTAATATAGCAGAAGACGACTTCAATTTAGCGAGGGCTGAAATGAGTATGTTAAATAGATTGTGTTTTCCAAAATTAAAGAAACTGATTTCTCTGAAATTCAGGTATGAGAACCAGAGTTTGGCTATTTCAAAAGTGCTGCATCAAATACTTTATTCCAATCCCCATATAAAATACTTTTGCGGAAGCACTGCGGTATTGGCAGTGCAATCTGAGATAGGTCTAACAGAGTGTTTACACTCACTGCCGTTAAAATCTATCGATATGTCTATTGACAGTATCTACTGTTCCAACTTTTTCTGGGGAAACCTGCAATGGCAGCTTCAAGCAGTTAGTTTGTCGCTTGTAGCTTACTCAAAAGTAAATATGAAGCACGTGTTTAATTTTCTCGAAAATTTCAAAACCTTGCAGTCGGTCACCCTTCGAGTTACTAACGCCTTTTGCGACAAAGCCAGCCAAATTGTGTATCTAGCGCTACCTCACCTGAAGCACTACGACTTTCAGTATGTGCGGGCGATGAAATCGACACACAAGATGTCATTGTTTTATACTTCTGTTGATTATTTATTGGGTAACACATCTCTTGAAACACTAACGTGGGATAAATGAATACATGAGAAGTTTTAAAGACCGGTATCCGCACCGCAATTCGATTGTAGATTTTGACGGTGGCATGTGTTTCATTCCAACGAGTAATCTTTGGAAAATATTTCCCGCCCTTGTACAAATTAAAGCAAGGAATTATTGTCCAAATTCAATCCCGGAATACAATATATATAAACGAAGCTGCATGTCACCTACTGGAACTAACAATATGTTAAACCGATTTTAGGATTTTTTTTAATTTGTACACCTTTCTTTTATATTTAATAAGTTTTAAACCATGTGATTTTTGGTATACTCCTGTATCTGTCACATTTTTGTCCATTTTTTGACAGACCCATTAACAGTGTTATCTACGAAAGTAAATAAATAGTCGATATATCTAAGTACTCCGAGAATGTGTTTTTTTAAAAGCATTTTTCATAAAAATATGCCTCAACTAAAAATGTTATACTACTCTCTTTCTTTCAAAGTATTACTGGATAAATAAACTAAAAAGGACATGCTCCATAATACACCTAAAAACACTGTGAAACACGATTTAAATTGAGCATAGTCACACCGTCCTGCAAACATTAAAACAGGATCTAGGCATAAGGCATCAGATGTTTAGCAAAAGTCAGGTACATGCGTTGCCATCCGCTTTAAGAAACAAATATTTTCCGTACGTTGGTCAAGTTTCTGATAGACATCCCTCCCAAATTTGCGCTTAAATCACTGGGTACCAAAAAGGTTACGGCTGTCACAGACTTTGCAATTAACAACATGTTTGTTTTATTTGGCCATATTTTATGCGATGCTTGCATATGTTTCATTAAACATAGCTTACCTACACCCTAACATTGTGTAGTTTTTAAAGCCCGATTACAAAAACATGTTTAGGTTTAAGCACAAGGATTTGACTAGCACACTTTAATTTTTCCAGTGCTATGCATACGGTCTTTAGCATTTTGAAATTTAAAGATTCTGACACTGCGTAAGCTGCAAAAGTGGTTACTGCCAAGACTGTGACGGAAGACCCTAGCTTAGCCAGAGTTTTGAATAATTTTTTTTTAAAATTTGGGCAGACCTCACACGCTGAAAAATGCTCAAAAACGTTTTGCTTTTACTTTTGGTCTACCTTCTCCGTGTTTCCGTTCCGATCTCTACATTGTTTACCTAAATCGTGTTTGTACACGATACGACATGTCTCCTCCAAAACACCAATCAAGAAGCTCGGTGCTGCGCATATGCTGCTAGCTGCTTTGTGCTCAGCTGTGCATGATCGAAAAAAAGCGACTTGCGTATGTTGCCTAGTAAACTACCGATATACTTTGTTTCACGGCAAATATATGTGCAACGTTGTTTTGACGACGTTCGTGCGAGAGGATATGTAGTTCATTTCTGATTGCGGACTTTAAGATATTCTGTTCTTTGTCTGCGTGACGATGTACGCAAAATATTTGGTCCTGGAATCGCCATGCAAAAACCACGGTTTTCATTGCCGATTTCCGTTTGCTTAGTTTACGATTTTTAAAAAATCAACACTAAAACCATCGTTTTAGTTTTCATTTTCTTGTGCTTTGTCCGACTTTTGCAAATCAAACGCCCCTGATATGGGTGGTATGCGTGTTTTGCCTTGCAGTGGTTTTGGTTTGCTGGGTTTCCGGCTTTCAGAAAATCACCTCCAGAAACTATTGTTTTAGTTTTCATTTGGGTATTTCATCAAGGGTAATTGGATTTTGTATATACTGCTAGAAATTGCCAACACCATGGCTAGGATGTGTGTTTTGGGCTGCTGGTACGTTATTTTAATATGGCCGGATTATAAAAACGACTCTATTTGTTTGTTTCCAAAATCAGCTTATTTTAGTAACAGTAACAGAGATCAAAGCAGTTATATCTCTTGGGTATTTTGTTCTCCACGCGTGCCGCAATGCTTTTTAAATCCTATTTTAATTTTGTGAATTTGTATTTGCTTATTTTTATAACGTTGTTTTCAGATATTACTGTCGAACATGTCTACACCGTTGTTTTGATAACGTTTGTGCGAGTAGATACGTAGTTTACTTATGATAACGGGATCTAAGACATCTTGTGTTTCGTCATAGTTACGTATTTTTGTGCGCAAAAAGTTTGGTCCTGGAATCACCGCGCAAAACCACGGTTTCCATTGCCGATTTCCGTTTGCTAGATTCACGGCGTTCAAAAAATCAACACCAAAAACCATCGTTTTAGTTTTTATTTTCTAATGGTATGTCCGACTTTTGCAAATCAAGCGCCCGCTGATATGGCTGGTATGCTTGTTGTGCCTGCCAGTGGTTTTGGTTTGCTGAGTTTCCGGCTTTCAAGAAATCAATACCAGAAACCATTGTTTTAGTTTTTATTTGATCAAGGGTTGATTGGGTTTTGTATAAAATACCCTTACCATGGCTAGAATGTGTGTTTTGGGCTGCTGGTACATGATTTTAATGTGACCGGATTATAAAAACGACTGTATTTGTTTCTGTTTCCAAAACGTGAGCCACAAACATCAGCTTATTTTAGTAACAGAAATCCAAGCATGTATGGTTTTTGGGTATTTTGTTTTCCACGCGTGCCGCAATGCTTTATAAATCCTTTTTAAATTTTGAGAATAAGTATTTGCTTAGTAGTTATGACGTTGTTTTGAGATATTATTGTAACATATACATGCACGGTTGTTTTAGTGACGTTTGTGCGAGTGGATAAAAGCTCATGTCTAATAATGGAGTCTAAGATTTCTTAGTTTTTTGTCATGGGTACGTGTATTTTTATGCCCATAATAGTTGGTCCTGAAATCGCCATGCAAAACCACGGTTTCTATTGCCCATTTCCGTTTGCTAGATTCACGGCTTTCAAAAAATCAACACCAAACACCATCGTTTTAGTTTTTATTTTTTAATGGTTTCTCCGACTTTTGCAAATCAAACGCCCCTGATTTGGCTGGTATGTGTGTTTTGCCTCCCAGTGGTTTTGGTATGCTAGGCTTGCGGCTTCAGAAAATCACTTCCAGAAACCGTTGTTTAGTTTTGATTTGATCAAGGGTTGATTAGGTTTCGTATATACTGCTAGAAAATGCCCAGACCATGGCTAGAATGTGTGTTATGGCCTGCTGGTTCGGATTCCACGAAAGCTGCCCTACTGAAAACTGCCAGGGCGAAAACTGCCATACGAAAACTGCCAGGGCGAAAACACTAAAAATTATTACCCACTCAAAAATTAATTTTACCCGCATTTTACCCAATTCGCGTTTGTTCGTTTTTCACAGCATGTTTCAGCAAGGTTTAATTATACTCCGATGTATAAATTTTTTTCAATGAGTTTTTGCTGCTTTTTGATTTGTGTTTGTAAGGAAATTAACATGGAAACACTTCAACGAACTAAAACAGTAATCGTTAGGTAATAACGGACGGAGTGTTGTATTATTAAAACAACCGTATATTTTGTCAGTCTTTTCTCAGTTTATAGTTTGCCTTTTAATAGTGGGTTTGGGAATTCAAAAAATTCCATAATAAGCAACTGTCAACCGGTAGATAACCATTTCTACGTGCTAAAGGATAATTAACGCAATTCAGCGTAGTTGGCATTAAAATGCAAGAAAATCCCTTCCCCGGTTTACATCAGCTACATTTAAATGATGGATTTCAAATGCTTAGAACAGAGGATGATGTGAAGCTTGGATCAACGCTTGTAGCAAATAACTTTGTTCATCCCAACATTTTCGACGTAAAGCAAGGAAACTTTCTTGGTGAAGGAACTTTTGGCCGAGTATATGAGGTAGTTTCAATTATTGTTTGTTACGCTTGTTCTGACTTTTAATTTTGGATCACTGTTACCAGTAATGGGCACTTATTAAGAACACATTTTGCGGTTTTAAGGCGGATGTAAAAATTTACCGAGGATGCGAGTTATTTGCGATGAAAAAGTTCCACAAATTCGATAAAATAAACGACATTATTGCGGAGATGAATGCACTTATTGAGCTTAAAGGGACAGGCGTCGTTAAACTATTTGGCGCTTTTGTTCACAAGGTCCCAATATTTGTGTTGGAGAGGGCAGAATGTAAGAATTTACTAGGCCATATTAAACGATCGAAATAAATTTGGCCCAACTTAGTATGGATATAACTCTGTCTTAACGTTGTGCACAAGGTTCACTGGCGCAGTACGCAGACAGTTTGAAGGAGCAACACAAGTTTCCTGACGCCCGACAACGAAGAAAGTGGGCAGATGGAGCAACAATAATGGAGCATTTATTGAAAGGATTGGAGCACATCCACATGATGGGTTACTTACATGGGGACATTAAGCCGGACAATATTTTAATTGTAAATGGAAAGGC
>JAHZMY010002873.1:0-12573 GCA_027743915.1 Seira sanloemensis | reverse complement strand
GAAACAGACGTACGTGTCTTCAAAATCATGGGGCTGCAATTGTATATGATTTATGAACATTTTTGTATAAATATAAACCAGACAAGAAATTGGAGAAAGTAAAATAGGCCAAAGTTCAATTTCTTTTGAAATGCATAGGAGGTATTCTTTTACCTGCAAGCTTCATATTTTGTACATCGTCTGGCCAATATTAAATAAAAATGCTTTCCAAATTTTTCTTGCGTTGCCTCAAATCACCCACAATCTGCTTGCTGGGATATAAGTTACGAGCAAAAATTAATTTACTAAAATTTAAAGCGTTTCTTTTATTTAAATACTTACATATGTACATAGATAACTTCTCTTAAAATGCACAATAACATGAATTAGTTAATTTACAGTGGGCGTCGTTCATACATATGTATAAGCACATAGTAGCACATAAGCTTCCTACTAAATAAACAAAATGTGTAAATATAAACAAATTCGAATTTGGAACTAAGCTAGCGCTTTTCGAATACATTCTCAATTGGAAATCGCGAAATCGATGGAGATTGTATTCTTGTTTTAATTTTTTTTATTAGTTTCTGTTGCCCTTAACCAAGAACAAAGTGAAAGTTTTTACAATGGGTCAACTCAGTTGCCCATAGTTATTTTTAAGTTGTAAAATTATTCCATAATTTTTCTTCAGAATAACAAAATACTTTATGCTCTTGCTTGAGCATAATTTTTTGTAACCAAAGTAATTTTGATCCAAATTGCATACATGCAGTATACTGGCTGCTGGTTAACGGTATCGTTAACTCAAATTAAATTCTTGTGGGATCGTTCAGCTATCGTCAAGGCGTTATTTTTCACCCCCATAAGAAAAAGATTAAAGTTCACGGGTTGCCTTGACGCTATCGTTAAGCAAAAAAAAATACAAAATTATAGAATAACGCAGAATAACAATTTAATTGTACCCATTGAGTTGACCCAATATGCTTTACTATGACTTTCTGATTTGAGTTCAACTACGTCTATTCAGCTGTGAGTATCATTCGAATGTTCTATGTAACCATGATTACTTGATTGCCAGTAAATTTGATTAGGTTCAACCAAAAGACAATAACTAGTCTTTACACATTTTATCGACCTGATACGAGAATTTCTACATATACGCAAACCTATATTCTTTTCGAGAAGTACTCAAGTATTACACTCTTAAACACTTACTTTTGCCTTGCCTTTTCTTGTAACATTCCACCACATCAATTAGTCTGCAATCTCTCAACGCCTTTCACATTCAGTTTCTATTTGTCATTCAGCCGAGATGAAGCTGAACGTGCAGCCATACATTTTGAAAACAAACTTCAATCCGACAACTTCATACGTGGCAACCCCGCCAACATCTTGTGGCTTTTTGCAAGCCTACTTTGACTCCACGTACTTTCTCTTGCTGAGCCCATTCCGCTTGGTACTATTTTATCGACCTGATACGAGAATTTCTACATATACGCAAACCTATATTCTTTTCGAGAAGTACTCAAGTATTACACTCTTAAACACTTACTTTTGCCTTGCATTTTCATGTAACATTCCAACACATCAGTTAGTCTGCAACACATACCACATTCAGTTTCCATTTGTCATTCAGCCGAGATGAAACTGAACGTGCAGCCATACATTTTGAAAACAAACTTCAATCCGACAACTTCGTACGTGGCAACTCCGCCAACATCTTGTGGATTCTTGCAAGCCTACTTTGACTCCACGTACTTTCTCTTGCTGAGCCCATTCCGCTTGGTACTTAACAAGACTGACTGCTCCTTCTCGATCCGGTCTCACCCCATTCAAAAATGTCTTTATGGCTTATTCTGCCTACTCGGATTGCTCTGGCTCTTGCTCGACCTCCAACTCGCAATCCCCAATCGCACCAAGCGGCGAAAGCCGACAATGTACTTCTTAGCCGTTCTCAAATTGTTCAGCGTCATCATGAGACTAAACACTTTAAGTAAATTCTGGTTTAATCAGAGAAACTTTGTCGACATCCAAAATTACCTACTTCAAGAGGTTTCAAATTCAGACGCCACCAAAAAAGTCACCAGGAGGAGTCCTATTATACACAATGGAAGACTTTTTGCTAGGGTCACGCTATTTCTTTACGCGATCCACAGAATCACGGATTTTGCCAATGGACCCACTGTTTTCTCGCCAAAAGAGTCATCCGTCGCAGGGCGTTGGGGCACAATGAATCAAACCATAAACATGCTCCTATTTGTCAAGGGATATTCCATAGAGACTTTCTCTCCGGTGTGGTGGCTCTCGACAATCGGCATGCTTCCAGCGAAGGGTGCTTGGAGCGTTCTCTGAACTACTATTGCTGATGACGGCAATGACCTTTTGGACAACGGTAAAAATTTTTAAAGGTATTTTGGAGAGTAGTGCGGACAAAGAGGTCATTTTCAGGATGTACGAAGACATCAAAGGACTGACCACCAGAATTAACGAGTCTCTTGGTTGGAACTTTTTATGCTTCTTGGTCGGCTCGATTGTGGATTTTGCCTTCACCTTGGATAGCGCTTTAGTAAAGGAGGACTTTCTCAGTTGGAGGACCCTGCAGGGGCTCATTTTCTACTATTTCGGGTCTACCGCCATACTCATCCTCAGTGCTGATGGCTGCCACAAGTTGCATGGCTTGAAGGACTGGCTGGCGAAGAAGGAGAATAGAGCAAATCTGAGCACGGACGAGCTTTGCTTTCTTTTGAATGAACTCGACTCCAACAAAGTGGCGATCAAGGCGAATGATGTGTTCTCGCTGACCTACTCTTTGCTGGCAAATGTAAGTGAAAGGTCAAACTTAGATATTTGGAGCATCTAAGGACTTAAATGTTTTACGGATCATTGATGCTGACAAATTCATTCCTACTTTTTCCAGATGGTCGGAATCTCAGTGACGTACTTCATCATATGCATGGGTGACTAGTTCGGTGGAGAAATGGCGTCAAATTGCTACCTCGGATTACAAATTATCACGATCCAGGCAAAGTCTGTCTGTAAAACTGCAATTCTGAATCACTACGAACGATTGAAGTTTGAATTTTGCTATTACACTGCATTATTTACACACCGACGCAGCCAAACGTACAGGCTAATGACGTCCTAAATAGTTAAAGCCAAATACTAAAATAGTGGTTTAAAACTTGTCAATTATACCACAGGCTGAGAAAGATGAGTTTGAGTTAGACACTTTGAAATGCCTCGTTGACATTTAGGAAAGTTCTTAGGAATGGGAAAACAAGCCATTGGACAATTAGCTGCACTGATAAGGTCGGTGGCCTATACTTCATGGCCAGTTTCAAACAAAATTCTAATGTTTCAAAAAAAAAAAACAAGTAAACATCCTGTGCATAATTTTGTGCTCTTTGATTATGGGATGTAGTCCTAATCTCAAATCAGTCCAATTTTCTGCGATTGAACCTTTTGGCGTTCCAATTAAACTTTTTTAAAATCCAAATATATAAATAAAATTCATACGATTTAACGATTTTGTGAACCTTGTTTCGTTTTTTAAAACTTAAATAGTAGGAATAAAAATGCTAAAAATGCATGAAATGGACTGGAGTCCGTGTCCGTATCTTGTCATTGATAAGCGCAAGAAAAAAGTAATTGTTCATTCTAGTGCTTGGAACATGCTGAAGATCCCCTCTGACGGGAATAAGTAGTTTAAAAATATTTCAAACCAAAGTCCTTAAAATAATCCAATAATAACAAGCCCCAATGGGTCTCCAATGCTGGGCGAAGGCATTGAGTCCGATTTTTATTCACAAATCCCACGGAAATCGTTGTGAAACTTGCCGGACTTGTTGGGGAGGAGTGTAAAAGCAAGCAGGTCCAAACCCTGTTTAGTTTTGTTGGATAGCCAAAGGATAAAAGACCTTGACTTCTCGGAGAAAGTAAGTCCTTTCTGTATCCATCTAGTCCATGGATGGTAACTTTCACTGAAAACAGGTTTCCAAGTCAGTACATTGTGGAAATGTGTTTTTATGGCGAACTACGCTAAAGGTAGCCTTACGGGCAATCATTAATCCTGTAAAAATGCTTTATGTATATGTATTCAACGATAGGTATTGCTAAAATTGTACAAAAACGTGCAAACAATTTGGACAAGCAATTTAATTAAACAAAAGCTCGAGACAAGGAGTCATTTCATGAGGGAACAAATATTCATAGTTGGGGCATTGTGAGATATAACTCAAAAGCCTTTAACTAGTGTTTTTTTTCAGATTTTTTGCGTTGCCAATATTAACAAGGGTGTTACTCTTACCTTTGACGAGGTAATTAACTACTTTGTATGGAGACAGAAAATTCAACGAATATAAAAATTGACGTTACAGTTGGTCAAAACTGTGCAATTTGGATACTTCCAGCAAGATTTAGAAGCTATATCGTTGTGGGTTTGTGGTTTTCTACCTTTAAAAAGGATTTACAAGTTCGCTAAGCGTCAAAGTTCACTTGAGTAGTTTTATTGTATATTCAATTTTGCCTAAATTTATGATTTATGCATATAAATTGTACATAAATATCATTCTACGTTTTGTGCACGGTGGACCGTGGAGCGAATTCTCATTTTTATCCTTGGAATGTGGCACTTACGTGGGAACGGTTTCAACTGCTAGTCAAATAATGCAATAAGAAACATCAATTATAGTCAATTTGCATGTGCTGATTACGAATGCGGTGTCCGTTTTTTGTAAGTGAGCGACCGCGAATTTTAAATTCCACTTTAAACTATTTTTATTGCATAGTGAAACAAAGAGAGTATATCATTTAAATGTAGACGAAAACCGGTGTCCCACTGCGCGTGCCACACGTGCATGCTAGATTTTCCAGGCATTTTTATTGTGTAAACGGATTTCATACTTCAATCATACAAATGAATAAGGAAAAAGTATTCTACATGTGTTAGTGGAGAACATTGATGAGTGTGAAACAAAGAGTGTGCTCATGTCAAATGCAGTCCGAAGGAATGGTCATAACTGCTTGTGACAATGACGGAATTTATATGGTATGCTATCACCAACGTTGAGTAGAATAGCGATTTCATGATGAAAATATAAATCGTTTATTTTCCATAATCTCTTACGTCAAAATTAATTAGTCGAAGCCAGTCACAAATCAGAATATCAGTCAAATTCCTAATGATAAAATTTGCCCTTTCCCTAATGATTAGGCAAGACGCGTCCCACGCGCTTATTTAGACCTCATGTGTCAGAGAAAATTCTTGCTAGTTAAACCCCCACGAATAAACATGTCGGCTTATATGCATACCTCAGGACAGGACAGCAATTTCCTTCAATCAAGCTCAACCTAAATGTTCCCGTTCCCACTTGTCATCAAATCAACTCTGATTTCGTCCTCGTTAATGTTCACCACTTATCGAACGATAATTTGGCATGTGTATGTGAACGATACTTTTGCTTTACCATGACACGCCCCTGAATTTGTAAGTAATTTCCAGGTTTCAATGGCCGGGCCTTTTGGAATTTCACTGAATTAAATTCGCTTTTCCACTGGCCACTTTTATTGAACTTTGGTAGACCTACAATTAACTTCATTGGTTACTCTCAACGCGTACACATACCTACTTTACACTGGCTCAACTAATGTTTTCAGTTTTAACTCTAAATATGTACTTGTTTGGATTTTAAAGTCGTAAACTTCTTTCGATTCTGTCACTCACAACGGTAAGAAACCAAATTCCGACAAAACCATTGTCGCCTTCAATTCGAATCATGTCCTTTGCAGCAACTTTCCTTCCAGTTCTCAAGCGCCTCTACAAACAGGCTGTCCCCTTCCAAGTATCCCCTTACAAATGGGATAGCCAGCATGCCCGAATCGCCCCACAAATAAACAAATGGAAGCCGAGTGCTTTCCTCAATCTCATCCTTCTCTTTTTATGCTCCCACTCACTTGCCAATTCTCTCCACAACAAAGACGCCGACGTGTTCGCTTTTTCAATGATCATTACCATCAGTTTGGGTCCAATGGCGAGTGCCATTTGCTTCTACTTCATCTCCATCAAAGCGAGGCAAGTAATTCTTCTGCTAAACGGCCTTATCGACTTGGAAAAAGTCACGGAGAAAGCATTTCAACCTCAACTAACCAACTTCAATCGTATCTGTCTGCTGAGCACCAAAACATTCCCTCTTGTGGCACCGTTGGCAGCCGCTATCGGGGTCGGAGTCTTACCCTGCTCGTATGTCTCCTACTTTCAGCTCGTGAGTCCAATATGTATTCTCGACAATGGGGACGATTCGCCACTCAAATTTGCTCGACTCATCAACGGGCTGATTCAAGCTCTGTTACACGCTCTCATCTGGAGAATGATGGGTGTCATTGGAATGCTCACCATCACGCATCTTTTCTGCGCCTGCTCTCTCATGAAGAATGTGCTGCTGAGTCTGAAACGACGCCGTGACGTCCAGGTGTACCGGAGACTGCAGATAATTTGCATTTTGTTCAACGAGGCTCACGTCGACTTCTATTTCCTCCTACTTTGTCTGATTGGAGTCGTGGAGACGTCCACCCTGTATACGATTGTGAAGGTGGCACGTGGGAATATCGGCTCTTCCTCTGGGTTCGGTGCAAAATATTTTGCGTTGCCGTGGATGGGCCTGTTTGCGTTGCAAGCGGTTATTTGTATCCTTTGTGTGTATGGCCAGGCGGGATATGTCTACTCGACCTCGGTCGATGCACTGCATTCTTTCAGAAAGCTGGGTGAGGGCTGTTGTGGAAGGGAAAAGCGAATCAGGCGGAAAGTGTGTAAGTCACTTTGCCCTCTCAAAATTGCATTTGGTGCGAGTAACTTCATTGATCAGACGACGCCGTTGGTGTTCCAAGACTTTGCTACAAAAAGATTTGTGGACATGCTTCTTCTTAGTATTAAGCCAACTAATTGAGAACGTTTCTTACATATGCATATACCTACAACCTTAATAGACTCCTCAATTTAGCCTAGGAATTCTTTGTTCCTATAATAATAACAATAATGTTAACAGCATTTTGTTTAAACATTATGATCGCCTAGTAATTAATTACTCCAAAATATCGCGTTTGTGATGCGTGGATTTAAGGAGCATACAGCATAAAGTGAAATTAATTTATTTCCTATTTGTTTCTGGCCAAGTATTCATATTGCACCAAATTTTAACAATTTTCTTGGATATAAAATGCAACTTCAACGAAGAATAAATTTGCATACTAATCACTAAGTTGTTAGAGTACTTGACCCATACAAAATGTCGCAAATGCAAACTGGCGCTTGTTACTGTTACCCTGGCTGGATGCTACCCGTGTTCTTACCCATTACAATTTTATTTGTATGCGATTTCACTTTGGACCGTAAATTATAAGTTTATGCATCTGAAGCTTTTATGAATTTCCGAAATTAGTGAACCGCTGTATTAGCAAATACAAACAAATTAATCTAAACCAATAATACTATGTCAATAGGTACTACTATCGAAAAAAGCTTATATGGTTACATGTAACGAAAATATTCCGTCCACCTTTTTCCGCTTTGCCTGCTCATGCCAAAATTTTCTATTCGCCCCTTAGCCGATATGGAGGAGAATTTTAAGCATCCCAAGACCAAGTTACGAATATCCTTCCCATCACTAAAACAACACATTACTTCGTCATCGCCATCAGCCACCACCTTCTTACAAACCTACTTCGACTTCACGTACTTTCTCTTACTCTGCCCATTCCGCCTAGTTCTGGACAAGACTGGATCCCATTTCTACATAAAAACTTCCCTAATTCAAAAATGTCTTTGTGGCCTTTTTACGGTACTCGGACTGCCATGGCTTCTGCTCGACCTGCGATTAGGCATCCTACATCACTCGATGCGCCGAAAGCCCTCCATGTACCTTTTTACCGCCCTCAAACTGCTTTTCTCATTCCAAAAACTGATTACACTGAAACAGTTCTGGCTTGACGCTAAGCGTTTCACCGACATCCAAAATCAGCTACTCCAACGCTCAATTCCGAACAGCGTAAAAAGTTATCCCAAGAACCCTCTTCAAAGGCATGGGAGGCTCATCACCATTGTCACACTTTCTCTGTACACAATCCACGCACTCGTGGACTATTTTGGTGGTCCTACGGTCCTTGTTCTCAAAAAAGAGAGACTTACCCGCCGCTGGAGCACCATGGAGAAAATTACAAACTTGCTCTTCTTTGTTGAGGGATATGCGGTCGAGACTTTCTCCCCAGTTTGGTGGCTGTCGGTGCTCGGCTACCTCCAGAGGCGGTTGCTTGGAACTTTTTGCGACACACTCCTTTTCATGACCGCGATGACTTTTTGGACGTCTGCGAAACAGTTCCAGACCCAACTGCAAAACAGAGATGCTGATAAAAGTGTAATTTTCAGTATGTATGAGGAAATCAAAAGCCTCTCGTCGAGAATCAATGAGGTTCTGGGCTCCAACTTTTCCTGTTTTCTGGTTACCTCAATTGTCGACTTTGCCTTCACCCTGGATAAGGCCTTGGTGAAGGAAGAATACCTCAGTTGGATGACGGCGCAAGGGCTAGTTTCTTACTTTGTGGAGGCGAGTGTCATTCTCATCCTCAGCTCGGACGCTTGTCACAAGCTGCAGGGGCTGAAGGACTGGCTGGATGTGAAGAAGAATCGCGAGCATCTGAATGGGGCGGAGATGTGTCTGCTTCTCAACAAACTAGACTCAAATGCGGTGGCGATTAAGGCGAGTCAAGTGTTTTCGTTGACCTACTCTCTGCTCGCAAATGTAAGTTCAAGGACGGCGATGGTATTTTAGACGCATTGGATTAAATATTGTCTTTTATGAGCCTTTTCCAACTTTACGTGATTGCTTATATTTTTGACTTTTCAGATGATTGGAGTTTCAATCACATATTTTATTATATGCATGGGCGATTAGTTTACAAACAATATGATTACAAGGAGAAAGGAGTTGCAGCAGGTACTATTTCTACGTCATATTTACACATAACAAAATGAGTGTGAAGGAGAATCGCGAGCATCTGAGTGGGGCTGAGATGTGCCTGCTTCTCAACAAACTGGACTCAAATGCGGTGGCGATTAAGGCGAGTCAAGTGTTTTCGCTGACCTACTCTCTCCTCGCAAATGTAAGTTCGAGGATTGCGATGGTTTTTAGACGCATTGGATTAAGTAATAGCCTTTTATGAGCCTTTTCCAACTTTACATGATTGCTTTTTTTTGTTTGACTTTTCAGATGATTGGAGTTTCAATCACATATTTTATTATATGCATGGGTGATTAGTTTACGAAGAATATGATTACAAGGAGAAAGGAGTTGCAGCAGGTACTATTTCTACGTCATATTTAGGTAGCTACACATATATCAGGCATTTCTATACAAAGTCATCTTCAAATGATATCTCTTTCTATTGTGATTGGCTGCAGTATCAGTGATGCAGATAGTCCCTTCTCACCTTCACTAAGTCCCCCGACAAGGTTAAAAAAAAACAAGAAAAGAAAAGATCGCATGCATTACATGTCATGTAGCGACAGCGTCCGTGCATGGTTCTTTATTCAAGGCTACTTTATACGAATTGGATTAAATAATTTATCTGGTTTCATATTTGCTAATCGAAAATATGGGATATCCCCTTTTTTAGCCTTGTTTTGGTCATCACACCCACCAATTCTCTCTATCCTGGCATATTTCGATGAAGTTGATACATTTCAATAATTTTAATTTTATAGAACTGACTTACATTAGTATTCTTCCGATATGAGCAAATTTATGAGCAATTGTTTTACAATCGAAGTTTTAGGGTTCAATCAATTTAGTAATATAAGCTTGAATTATTATAAGTTTTATTTAAACATTGCATGACAAAATGAAAACTTGTGATAGCTATCGAGAAGTAAAACCTATCCAATCTAGTATTCATGTAAATGAGCAGCAACCATCGCCCTCCCTTTGCTTCAAGTCGCCCCTTCGACCCCTCTGCTCGCTCCCGACGCATCTTTGTCAACTCGGCGGCTTCCTTCCCTACTCCATCGACTCTCAAAACGAGATCAAATTAAGTCCTTTCTCCATTCCGCTATTTCTCTTTGTGCTTCACGAAATCCTCGAACTCTATTTTTTCTGTAGTTTCATGTACACCACTTTGCCAGAGGTCCGCCAGACAGCCATGGGTCAACTAATTTTGTCCGAGTTTAGTTCTTCGGATAAAGTGGCGGACGTCGGCGCACACCTTCTCTACACTCTAACCCTACAGTTCTGCCGACTGCACCAGCTGCTGAAGTGGAAACGATTTCGAGATTTCCAGGCCAGGCTCAATTCCATCACCTCCAAACTTTACGATGTCGACGTCGACGTCGGAGGGCCAAACAGCAAAAACGGGCATAGTCATTACAAGACCATCTCCGATTTTCGGCGGGAAATGTCGAAGAAGGCGGGTCTTCTGATTTCCATAAGTCTTGTCAGCAGCCTCATTCTATTCCAGCCTTTCTCCAACTATCTCATGGTCCTGTCAACCATGACATCAGCGTTCCGCATGGTTATCATTCACGGACTCTTAACGTATGTGCTTTCCTCCTTCTTGGCGCTATGGTTTACCTGCTATGTCAAGTGGATTCAGATTTGCTTCCGCTTTTTGGCCGCAAAATTGGATGAAAGCATTTCCATTGAGAATTGTCTTCATGCAAGCCTTGATTTGGAGAAGCAAGTAATGAAGACGATGGAGCAAATGGGGGAATTGGAAAGTCTTCTTGGGGAGTACAACGAGTTGTTTGGAAACCCAATGATTGTCTGGATGTTTGGCGTGACGATTGTTGTAGTTAAGCAATCGGTTGGGGTAATTAATTGGATTAAGCTGGGCCAGCTTGGCCTCGTGGTGACGAGTGGGTACACGCTCATTTATCCGGTGGCGCTGTTTTATGTGTTTGACGCTGGAGCCTCTTTTAAGACGCAGGTAAATGGTCGGTTAGTTATGTCTTAAAGGAATCTTTCAAAAATGAGTTCGACATCAAAATATCGTCTATGAATTTGTGAAAGGGTGAAAAACGAAAAAGTGGCCATATCTAAGTATTTGAAATGGCGTGTTGATACGTTTACGAATGCATAGTCGATATGGTGTTTGAGCTTTTGCATGCGGTTTTTAAACACGTTCCAGGTGCAGCAAAGTACGTTACAAATTTTTTCAACGTTGAATGGCATATCGGAAAAGCTGACGACGTCGATAAATCAACGGGTAAAAATACAAGCATCTTAATTTTTGGTTTGGCCCATTCAAAACTGCATGAAACTGTGGACGTACGTATATGTAAAGGTTTTAGAAAATTTTAATTAAAAGATTGAATTTGTGTTTGACAAGATTTTGATGATGCATGTCAAGCTCCAATCAAATCCTTTGGAAGTTACCCCGGGTGGTTGTTTCTCCGTGGACAGGAAGACGTTCATATCGGTAAGTTGTGCGAGCAAAAGCTCTATAGATTTAGGATGATTTCAATTGCCACATTAAAGAATTTTATGGTTTAATGATTTTCATAAGTTGACCGGGTTGATAACCACGTATTTAATCGTTCTGGTGCAATTCCAAGATATCGGTAAGAGCGGCGAAACTAGTCGATGCCACTAACAAGAATCCTGAGTTAAGAAAAAATTATGTATATAAATAAATACGTAGATACGCAGCTAATGCAAAAACTAACCTTGTATACCATTCCATTTACATGATAAAAGAAGTTCCTGGTAATACATGGCGAATATCATACAAAAAATATTACAAAGTTAAACAAATAAATATTACACAACTTATGTAATCGGAGTTTTATTTGTCGCCACACCTAGTTATATTTATCTCAATTATGTACATATTTACAAATTAACTTGACTCACATATTTCAATGAAATTGTATGTGCAAACTACTTAATTTAAAGTATGTGGCTATCATCTCCACCTACCTAATCTGTTTGGTAACAACAAAATGGTTTTCAAGAAATTAAAACTTGCTAAATTGCTTTTAACTTGGCCTTTTATTAGAGAGCACTATGCCTAAGACTTATATTCATGTAGCTGTGTATATCTTGGGGCAAAATGAAAACTGTTCCCGTAATTTTCAAAAACTTAAACATAAATCAACCCATTTCCATCGAAAACGTCCCCCAGCCCACATCATCTAAAGTTAGGACATCCCTTCGGTCTCTCTGTTCACTCCCAACCCACCTGTGTCAACTCGGTGGCTTCCTCCCCTACTCCATCGACTCCCAAAATGAGATCAGATTCAGTCCTTTCTCCCTCCCAGCATTTCTTCTTGCAATCCACGCACTCCTCGAATTCTACTTTTGCTGCAGCTTCATCTCCCACACTTTACCTGAAATTCGAAGTACAAACGTCGGTAAGCTTCTTTTGGCTCAATACAGCGACACTGACAAGATCGCCGACATTGCCGCCCATCTCCTCAACACCGCAACTCTCCAGCTATGTCGATTCTACCATCTGCTGAAGTACAAACATCTCCGCGAGTTCCAATATAGGTTAAATTCAATGACATGCGAACTCCTGGCAAATTCTGAAGCCAATGATGACAATGACGCC
>JAHZMY010002872.1:0-10424 GCA_027743915.1 Seira sanloemensis | reverse complement strand
TACCGTCACATAACTGTGCTGTCATCGTCACTTCGTATGATTTTCATGGATACCTGTTATACTTCATTTTCACGTAAACTTAACGTGCTCGTAACGTCATGGAACGAAGTTAAATCAGGTTCAACTTTTTTGTCATTTTTAATACAAAATTATGGTTCCTATGAAGATGAGAGAATGGTTTTGTGTCAATGACGTTCCTATGAAAATCATGTCGTGAACCATAAATGCAAAAAATTAAGTGACGGTTTTGTGAAGTTACCATGATATGACAATATTATGAACTATAACATGCGCGTAATGAATAAATGGGTCATCACTTGTCAATAAGCAAAACACCAACGCAGTCCTGATTAATTTTTACATTGTTTTAATACATACGAACATTTTGTATCATTATAATTACTGCTGTTGTAGAAAATCATTTAGACGACATACTTCTGAAATTTTTGCAGAATTTAAACGTAGGTAGGTACGTACGTTGTCCGAACGTAAGAGATCAAACGAATATTCCTGTGATTATTCCTTCCCATAAAATTTTGATTCCATCCAAGATTCTAGACTTGTTCATATTTATTTACAAATGTTTGACAGTTTCTAAACAAACAAGTGGAGCTTTAATTTTACATGAAAGCTCCACATGAATTTTACATAAGTTTCGGTTTTCTTAAATTGTTTTCACAAAACTCTGACGTCAAAGTAAATGCAATTTTGAGTGCCAGTATTTACGACAGGAAAAAAATGCATGCAATTTCATCCCCATTTTTTACTTTTGAGTAATCTGTAAAATACTGTTTAGCTACAAATGTCACCTTTATCATGTATATATGTCAAATTTATATTCCTTGAGTGACAAATTTTCAGCAGTTGAAAATCTCTCTCGGCGAGAAATTGTTTCCTTTGTTTTTTGAGAAATTGTTTGTAATGAAATGCAAATTTTTAACAACTGAATGAATACAATGACCGCAAATTAAACATGAAAAAATCTAGTGGGGTGATTTGCTCGTTTTCCTCAAATTAACTACTCACCAAATATTTCTAAATGATTGGAAGCTCTACTAAAAGTATTTTTAGCTTATTCAGGAGCTTCCATGCCTTGCATTGTTTATGAATACAATGACCGCAAATTAAACATGAAAAAAACCTAGTGGGGTGTTTTTGCTCGTTTCCTCAAATTAATTATGCACCAAATATTTCTAAATGATTGGAAGCTCCACTAAAAGTATTTTTGGCTTATTCAAGAGCTTCCATGCCATGCATTGTTACCGATGAAATGACAATGCTTATTTCTAAAACAAACGTTGATTTAAAAGTAAATGCAGCATTGAAACTTTTATTTAGAATTACAGCAGCTCCAGCATTTGACATCACTTTAAAAATTAGAGGATAATTTCTACATTGATTGGGTACGCAAGACTCGACATTTCAACTTTTATTACATTGTGACTTGCTTTCTGAAAGGTCTAAAGCAGAGATTTAAGGTGTAAAGGTTTTCTGGATTTCTGAAACAAAAAAATCGTTCATTTTGCAGAAGGGATCAGGCTCACCGTCATAAACTTTTTTGTTAATCCTGTTTCCCTCGCGTTTCGAGGAATCTTGCATCCCTTTTCAGTAATACACAGTATGCATGAATTGTTCATCGTCTCAAATGCTCTATACATTATATGAATTTATTCCACATGCAATACCTTCGACAAACCTTTCTCACCAGCTGAATTTGTTAGCTATTTTACATACTAGACACATTTTACAAGGAACAAAATTAACAAATCAAAGTCTCCATGAAAGAAAAGGTTCTAGAATTTTTAAACAAAAGGATCAACGTTGAATCTAATTTTGGGATATTTGTCGATGAGCAGCTGTCATGTTGATTGAACGGAATGACAGAATGATGCACACAATCATCACGTACCTAATTTGATGCATGTAATTGTCACCAAATCATTTGTTTTTCTGAATATCTATGTATGTATGTACCATCCAAGTTCAGCAGGGTAATATGGACAATCAGGGTAAAAGTGACATTGTGTGATTTAATCGCATTGTTTTGCCTTTGCATGTCTCTGGTGACAATTGCCCGTCGCGTTTTTACGAGAATTTGTCTAAAAAAATTACTGTTGAAGTAACTTACGCCTCAATTGTTTAAAAATCATCAAAAACATAGTATAATATAGGTCACCGAGAAACGGAAGCTGAATAAAAGCCACTTTCCATCCGGCATCATAGCAGATCATTTGTCATCTCAAACATTTCTCTCTGCCAGTACATCAAAATCCATTTCACTTATTTTATTCAACAGTCGACGCGAACACACGTAGGTAGAAATCTAAATTTATGTGTACGAGAAGGGAAATGCAATTGAATCTACGGAGATGTATGATTACTTTTAAATATGTTGTACTTTGTAAAAAAGTTTATGTAACTTGGTAGTTTTTGTAGGTACTTAGAGTAAAAATTCACATCGCATATTCCATCACTAGACAGAGGAGCTCTTGTTACAAGGCAAGGTATGTATGAAACGAGTGCTGTATGATCACAAGCATTTTATCCAATATAAGCATATAAGCCAACGCGTAAAATATTAATAATGATTATAATTCGATTATTGTGTCTATTGATTTTTCATTTCGATTTCCATTACAGCTTTGTGACAACACAGTACAGAATATATAAGCTTATTACAGGATTCTGAATCTATGTACATAACACACTTGCTGTCGTTAAATAACATTTTGCAATTCATTCATTTTGTAGGTTAAGTTTACTTTACTAAAAGTTAGTTTACTAAAAGTTTACAAAACATTTTGAGTTTCTGTTTCTGTGACAAAAATGTTTTGTCACAGAAACAAGCTCATTCAACATGAATACAATACCGAAACAAGTTCAGTTTCTTCTCGCGGAGACGAGCTCTTCCAAATATGTACCTCATTCGTATAAGAACAGAATTGTTCATTCAGTCATTTTCCCCTACTCGGTTTTAGCTCACACAAAATTGCCTTCACACTGGACCAGTGTGAAGGCAATTTTGAGTGCTAAAATCGAGTAGGGCAAAATGACCGAATGAACAATTCTGTTCAAATATGAATGAGGTACATATTTGGAAGAGCTCGTCTCCACGAGAAAAAACTGAACTTGTTTCGGATTTGTATTCACGTTGAATGAGCTTGTTTCTGTGATAATAACATTTTAAGCAATTTAGCAACAATCTTTTTGGTGCATAATGATAGCATGTAGATATCATGTGCAGATCATGTAAAGTTTTTAAATGGTTTCAAAGTTTTGTAAAAGAATCTAAAAACTTGATCTAGTGTATATTACAAGTTGCCTGCTTTATCATGACGACAGCCTCGCCTCCACGACCACCGTACAACAGTTTTTGCACTTAAATCAGTAAACACAAAGTTTCCTTGACCTTACAAACAATGCATTTCTTCAATGCCGACATCAATAGGCTTTTAATAGGCACATAAATGTAATAATAATTTGTTGTTGCATATTTATCGAGGAAAAACATAGCAGTTACGAATTTTACTCTTCATTCTTCAAAATCTCTTCATTTCATCACTTCACCAGATACGAGCATTGGAGTTTTGGAAGTTGTCAGTAACAACTTGTCTCTTGAATTCGAATTCATTGACTAATGGTCAACATTTATTTAAAAAATCATTTCAGATCATTTATTGAATGAAAATAAAACTTGTTTAAGATGTATAAATACCAACGCAATCGTTAGTGCCTGAGTCGCATGAGTCAATGATTTGATTTGTTTAAAGCATAAATTTTATAAGATGTTTTCATGCAACGAATGACGGATTGTTACTTAATGCGTGAAAACATCTTGACGCCTGACGATTGCGTCCCATCAGAGCTTTTCTGGCTTTAGAAAGTCCTGCTGGCGACATGATTCATTACGGGTCGCAGAATTAAAAAATAAAATAACACGTAGTTAAGACGACTACTAAATAAAAGTTTCTGAGATTAGTGATTAGTAGGTCAAACTTGTCCACATATCTAAAACCTTAACTGCAGTTTAAACTAAACTAGAGAATTTAATTTGAACTGTTATTTAGTGCATTTCAGAGTGATTTAAATTCAAATTAAAACGAGTTTTGAAGTATTTAAGGACATTTTTTGTCTATTAAATTGAATTCCAAGTGGCACAAAGCATCATTTTTTTGAATCATTGAGTTCAAATTATTTTTGTTTCCCTAACATTGTGAAAACGCTTTTAGGGATTCCAGTATTGCTGGTAATCAAACAAAATTTTGTTGGCAACAATTTTCTATTATCTACAGCGGCAGGCACCAAACGACATTTTTTGTACTGGTTGAACTTCCGTTGGCGAATTTGTAATGTATTTCTTATGCAGAATTTTACGGTAACTTGTGGTGACTACAATACTTCCCATTTAACTTAATCACAATAATAATAACACGTACAATATCTGTAATTACTGTCGTCCTCAATATGAAGTTCAAGTTACACTGCACATACTCCATTAAACGTTTGAATCTTGTCCAGTAAAATGTATTTAATGAGAAGTGGAAACAATGGTTACGAATTCATACTGAATTCAATACCGAAAGCTTCTTGAAGTTTAACAAGTAAAAGGCAACAATATGGTATAGCTTGTGCGAGCAATTAAACATGCAAATTTTCAGATGATTTGGGTTAAACTTAAATAAATTATAAATACATCATAAATCATCATCAAAACAGGAAAAAAGTCTTTCAGATATTATTTAAAACTGAGTTTTGAGGGTTACGCGATTTCACGCGCATATTTTGAGCTACACACCGCTCTAGATTTTCAATAAAAGTCGATATGTATATATATTTCGAATAAATTGGAGCAAGTGCATACATGTCAATTTGTTATTACGTCTCAGTATGAAATTAGGAACATTTATGAATTACAAGATGAAGCAGAGCTGCAGGTATGTTCTTGTTGTAAGGTAGAATTGGACTTCAAAGACAAGCATATTTCGCGGGAAAGCTCACTTCTATTATTGTTCTGAAAAGTGTGTCCATTGCCTTGGCGAAAGTCAAATTTTCACGTAATTCAAATAAATAATCCGCTATGATGTTGTTCTGAGATTGGTTTATATGACAGAGTAATTTATTATTACATTTACTATTATTTTACTTTTATATAATTGGATGATGTAAGGTTCTAAAATGTCTTTAGGTTGTGTGTCCATGTCATTTATTTCACATGTGCGACTGAATCAAGTGATACATAATATTAATCTATATCATGTAGTTCCTAGAAAGGTCCAAGATAGTGAGTACAAATAGGGTGTATGACTTTCTGATAAAAAAACTCTTTTTGCAGCAGCTCAAGAGCGCCCTCTCATCTTCTTTGTTAAACTTCTGTGTTCCCCTCTCACGAGTTTTTTCATTGAGAAATACGCAGTATAAACACACATGAATCGTAATATGGACCTTACCAATTTTACTCCACATGCAGTAGCTTCGGTAGACCTTTTTCAGTGACAATTTAAGCTACTTTCTGCAGGTTGATTCAGTCGGCTTACTAAATTGAATGCTAAGTAAAACCAGTCACAAGAAAAATTGAATAAGCAAAAGTATTGACGGGGCTGCTCTTAGTCAATGTAGATTAGTGGCAAGAACGACTAGAATTGTTCTCGTTCCCAAAATTACCAATTTTAAAAAAACATTTTTGTTCCTATGCGGTGGATTCATGTAGAATATAAATTAGTGTAGCAGTAAAATAGACAAGGAAGACAAACCATTTTCTAATGCTCTGAGTGTCTATTAGTGAACACTTTGCAGTCGTGGAGAAGGACAACATTTGAGTTCTAAATGTGTGAAGCTATTTTAGCATTTGAATTCCGCCTGCAGCATAAATTCTAGCCTTGTTTTTGTTTTACGGAAGTGCTTAGAGTCTGTCCATTAGGCTTTTTTTATATTTTTGTCCAATTGTGAATATTATGATTTTTCAAAAGTAATTCGAATCCAGCTTGGAAAAGTTTCCGAGTGCTGAAACCTCGCTAATAATATGCAATAATATCCGAGTTTCTATTTGCAAACGGTTTGTAAATATTTGCCTGGCAAAATAATTTTGACAACATTCGAACACCTTTTACTGTTGTCAAGAAATCAATCACTTTAAATCATTACATAACTATTCTCAGTAAAACCCTATTCAATAATCGACGTCGTATCTGTGCAAAGTTTGTATGCAAGGAAAACAATTTTTAATAAAGATGACACTTTGTAATCAAATGCGCAAATAAGCAAACGTTTTGGAAAATAATATTGCTACAATTATACGTATCACCTGAACCTAAGCTGCAAACTAAGTACCTAACAAACAATAGTAAATGAAGACTCATCATATTTTATATGTAGTTAAATTTGAGCCAACGAGTGCTTCTTAAAATTCGAAATGCTGTTTAAAAATCAAGATCAATAATGGCAAGCACATTTCTCATTATTTCATTATTATCTTATTATTTGTCAATTGCGAAAGTCTAAACTTAGGCTTTGGAAAGAAACCTCATACATCAAACTCCTTTTCCATTATTGATGCAGAGAAGCTGTTGTTACATGAGCTTAAGGCCTCAAACTGTCCTCTAACAAAACTTATGAGCGAGTGTAGTAAGGCAAAAAGCATACATTGATTGGAATGAAACCAGTTCAGTTTAGCCGACAAGGTCCGCTTCACATCTCTTTTTCACAATTTGTTTAAATCGTGCTCTCTTCCATCCCACCTCACTTGATTTTTAGCCCTCAAGAGATTGTCTTTACAATGATAATTCGTGTGTATTTTACAACTTGTTTTCAGAGTGAGCAAACTGCCGATAGAACTTTTACATTTTTGAAAAAGTTGTTCCTCATGCTTGTACGTGGTTTTATTCTGCAGAACGTACAGGTAAGTTGGTAAGGTAATGTACACTACAACAGGTAAGAGAATGTAAGAATGCATTTCTTCAATGCCTATAATTAATGCCATATTCACCAATAACGTGTACTTTTGACGGAAGGCATGAATGTAATGGCTAAATAATACAACGCCATCAAACACAAAAAATTAAGTTTTTGATTAAATTCTACACCGCCCGTAAATTGCATTTCCTTTGCCGATTCAGAACCTGACGTACGGATACATACAGCTAGTGTTGGAATTTTTCCAGTGAAAGTGGAAGAAAGCTTTTCCCGGGAAATGTCCACAACTGCCCAAACCTGTCCAAAACGTACACTGCACGCATTACATTATTTGTCTCACACGGCCTCCAGCAATTTAATTTTTCCCACTTTCTACGCTGTGCAAATAGCAATAGAGTTTTGGACAGTTTTGAGCAACTAGATTTTAGACGTCCCAGATGGTATATACGGGATCAATACCAATTACCGTTACTAATTGATTCCAACACTACATACGACATAGGGTTCAAAATCAGGATAAAATAAATACTTTATTTGTTATGGGATAGAACTTAAGGAAATTTCGATTCATATAAAACTTGAACTATTTATGCAGAAAATGACTCATTTAAATTAAATTGCAAGGTTACCCAAAACCTTTCTTGTATTAAGTTTAAAAATTGAAATGTATTTTGCTCCATTCACGTGTCTCTCAAATATTCTAAAAAATAAAAATGTTTTAGGAGTTGAAGAATTGTAGGCAAAATCCATGTAAATTTTCCGTTCTCATTTTTACATTTTTAAATCTTCGTACTTTAAATCTTATCGGCATCATCGAATTTAGCATCACTTGCTGTATTCTCAAGAGTACGGTACATAACTTTTAAAAAACTTCGTTAATTAACATTTGGAATAATGAATTTGCTAAGTGCCGATTAAAACAAAACATGCATTTAGGTGATGTTAGCCAGTAGCCTCCGCAACAGTGTCAATGATATTTAATTACAAACCTATCCACCCGCATTAGTAATGATTCAACGACTTTCGTGCTGCACTTTTAGAAATATCAACTTTTCATCNCATTTAGGTGATGTTAGCCAGTAGCCTCCGCAACAGTGTCAATGATATTTAATTACAAACCTATCCACCCGCATTAGTAATGATTCAACGACTTTCGTGCTGCACTTTTAGAAATATCAACTTTTCATCCTAGCCTCAAACTGACGCAGAGATGCACGGTATGGATAGTTTTGAAGATTCTTTGAATTGTACTCCATTCATCAAGATTAATTCGGGACCAAATTAATTGTAAGTATTAAATGGGTGTCTCCAATTATCCATAATCATCATCTTGGTCTAACCGTTTGTGAACATACTTTTGTACGGTCGCTTACTTATACTTACATGTATTCATGTACAAATCTCGGCTGTAAATTGACATTCTCCCAGCAGATATGCAACCCCACCAACGTTGTTTCAAAATTTGTCATCAAAAGTTCAAAATGTTTTTTCAAGTGATCTCCATCTCCAAAAAAATCTCAATTTACAGGCATATGCTCAATTTGTCAAAAGTGGTAAAATAAAGTAAATGCATTTAAACTGCTCCCAAACAGGTAATCCAAGTCCCCAGCATAGCTTTTTTGGTTCTGATCGCTTTTTGTACTTAGATATGTTTTAAAATGTTAGGAAACAGAGTTACTTAAAAACTTTATATTTTTAAGGTGTGGGCAAAAATTTGCAAAGAGAAGCTTCGTTTCAAATATCTTGAAAACGATATGAATTCAGTGAATTTATTGGTTCGACAAACGTTCCTCAACAAATTCAATTTAATAAGGAGTATCCACTCTAACATCCTCATTCTTGTGGATTAATTTGACACCCAAGTGCGTCACTTTCCTATCTTGGACGCGTTGCTATTTTTACTTTAGCCTCAAACGCTGAAAATCGTAGCTCTGTCGGAAACTAAATTAAAATGCCAAATTTTAGGAAACAGATTAAAACGTTATCAAAATTCACGAATTGAACCATTCGTTTGGACTTGAATATGTATAATTTTTTGTCCTGTTTTCAAAAAAACATACCTCTTCTGACATGGAAGATTATCAATTTCCATCTCCATCACTACTAGATGAGCGGCTGTTAAATGTTAAAAGACAAAGTATGAGAGAAAAAATGTAGTATGGTCACATACATATCAATGTAAGCCAATATGAAAAATGCTTCATGAAGGACAGAAACGAGCTCATTCAACATGATCTCAAATCTGAAACCAGTTCAGTTTCCTCTCACGGGGACGAGCCCTACCTAATATCTCCATTATAAAAGAACAGAATCGTTCACTTATTCATCCTAATTTACTCGATTTTAACACACACAAGATTGCCTTCACCCTGGTTAATATGTATGTATTTTACAAATCATGTTTTCAACGTGAGCAAACCGCCATTACGACTTGCAACATTTTTGAGAAAGTTGAGGATTAAGTTTTCAAATGGTTTCGTTTCGGACTCATAAGTTTGAAAGAGAATGTAATTTTTTGACCACCGCCAGCTTATTATGACGTCTGACTTCAAATATAAATAACAGTATAACAAATATATAGATACGCTAAATGTTTAACTGACTTGTATTCTCTAAGCACTATTTTTTTCTGATCATTTCTTTTTCTTCTGATAAGCTTACTCTTTCAATAATTTTAACTCCAAAGTGTTTTGGTCCGTGTTGGTCAATATTTTCTGTTCCTTTTTTGCATCCACCTGAACGGCTTCAAAGATATTTGATGACTGTGACGCATTCACCTTCACGTAGAACATCCAGACTAAAGTTTTTTTTTAAAAAAGTCTTGAATATCGGACATCAAACACTGCGCTATGATTTTTGGGTTTGGGTATTAGACCATTGAATTGATATGTATGTATATGATCTGAAAACTGACTGTGATAGTCGGAAAATATACTCAATGGCATATTTCAACTTATCCATGGGTAATATACGAGAGATGTCAAATTATGCAAGTAAATAGCTTTCTCTAACTTAAAAGGCATGGTTTAATCATAATCAGGAAGAAATGACTTAAATAAATATTTTTTTCTTATACCTATATGCTTATTTTAGTAAAATTTATAATTTACCTACTTTGTATCAAACGAAAGGGTTCAAGATCGTGGAGATTAGCGTTTTTCACTTTTAAGCATGTACATATGTACATAGTTATTAATAATAACTTATTATCGTAAGTTGCAATCGCAAGCAAAAAGATGTATGTAGGAATTAACAAAGAGAAAGTAATGTAAATTCAATACTGCATTAAATGTAAGTAGTAATTCATTCAAAGGAGTAATGTAGTAGTAGTAATTAAATGTCCCAGATTCTAAATGAAAAATGTTTGATCAAAAAAGTAAGACATTTTGTTGACCTTGCTGACATACATATGAATTTAGGTATATTTTTTTGCTGCGTATGTATCTTTGACGACGATTTGTATTGGATGTCGACCAAAGCGAATTTGCTAAACACATAGGTTAATAATACATTTG
>JAHZMY010002871.1:0-11771 GCA_027743915.1 Seira sanloemensis | reverse complement strand
TGGATGGTGCACTCGTAATTTTTGTCTGTTCAGGCAATTTCTACTTTTGCAAAGTGAACTGTAAAAGACCTAGATTGAAAGAGGTTTTGTGCTTTCTAGAAGAGAACAACTCTCGTAACTTTGAGGCGAGCTTGAAGTCTTGGCAAGTCAAGCATAAAGGAAAGTAATAGGATGAACACGATATTTTGTGTACGCAACAGGCGAAACCACTTATGTCGGAGATATTACAATAATGATGGTAATGACGAATGAATGCAATCTTAATAATAATCGTAATAAACAAGTGACGATCAGGTGTGGTGACGGCCACTTTCAAAGTGTGATGTTGAATGCGCTTTCAAGCAATTTGAATGAAACAGGCGATTAGCATCAGGAGTTCTCTAATCACATCTTGAGGAAAGTCGATTGTATCTGAATCATGCCCATTAAAAATAAGCCCATCTCTTCCTCATCTCCCCAACATTTCAATTAAACAAAGAGTATCTCAATTTGATTCTTGCCTTCCTAAAGAGACTAATTAACTTGTTGTTTAAACAAACTCAGGTGTTAATTATTGTGTTTTTTGCAGTATGATGGCTGCCAACATCGCCTCAGCAAATAATGATATGTTTGCTTCAACCATGCTACCTTATCATCATCATCACCATGGGCATCATCCAAACCCATTAAGTGCTCAGTTTGGAACCTCACAGACCTCCTCAATGTACAAGGGCTACGCAGTAGCAAAAAATCCTCAGGCTCTGGGACTATTCTGAAAAAACAAGAAGCTTGTACCTTGCTCTGGGGGAATTTGAAATGCATATAATCTGTAAGCTACAAAAGAGAGATCCCATCCGTCCATTTTCTACATCTCTGCCTTTCTAACATCATTTTACACACTATCGATTATATCACTTTGACTTAAACAGATAGAAATTTGTTAAAAAAAAGTCATTTGATATGAATATAAAGCATCTATTAAAGGACCAACTGTTAATCATTTTTGAACATCGAGTTGTCCGTAATGACTAAGTTTCTAAGTCTAATTACACAATCTTTTGAAGCTGTTAACTTGGGTTTTCTAGGAGTCAGTTCAAGGGGTCTTTAACCATACAAGTTCCTAACATTAACTTATTTACAACATTTACCTATTTGTAAATACTTATTATGCATGAACACAAAGATGTAATATAAATTATTTTTTGTACAAAGAGTTTCGCTAGTAGATAAATACATACATTCAAACTAGGGTTTGAATTGAATTCAGAACGTGCCAAATAAAGTGTCTTAAATTGTAACTCGTATTACAAATATTGTATATGTATTGTTAAAGTTGTAAAAATCCCAGAGTATTTTAGGATGGTTTCAAAATAAAGGAGACTTTTTTCAGAATTATTTTTTACTACACTCGTTTTTACTTTGTCATTCTCAATAATAAATCAAAGTGTTCCAGATCATTATTGTCATCATTAATAATTCCCCGAAGGAAAATCCGCATTCTTTTAATGCCTTTAATATTATCTTTTAAGAATCATATTTTTGGAAAAAATGGCATTATTCTTTAATGAAAAATATGAGTGATGGCTGCTACTCAACCTGCTCTCCAGTCTCGATGCATTGTTGAGCTAAATGTTCGGTTTCTTACTTGGCTAACAATACCCTCTAGTCGTGAAAGTAGGGTTCCTTAGTTCCTTGTAGTGGTTGACTTGATGTAAAAATGACTTGCACTTTTGTAAAGTCTACGTCCTTACACAGGCACGACCTCTGAACTCTTAAGGATTCATCATATGAAATGAGTTGGTAATATTTGGCTTAAAACCGAGCATTATAGAATGCATTGACCGTTGCGTTGAAATATGGGTAACATATGGAGCTTTAAAATTTTATGTTCCCCTCAAAATGCAGAAACTATTATTTACTTCTGATTCAAGCCTTTTAAAGTCAATTTTTATAGATGATTCCTCCATAACAGGATGTAATTTAGTTTACAGTAATTAACCAACCCAAGGAAATTATTGAAAATTTGAGAGGAAAAATGTTTGCGTGTGTGATAAGCGATAAGTAAAGAAAAGACCACAATGACAAATTTTGATTATATTTGCATTTTTAACATTTAAACAACTGTGGTATGAAGTATTTTAATAACATTTCCTCGGCTAATAATTCCAAGGCTCAATGAAGAATCATTGTTTCGTTCCAATTTTCCTGACGTGTTTCAATGGTACGAGAAAAACCGCAGTGTCCGCTATCTAGCCGCCACAGGGAAAAATATATGCAAACGGACACAATATACGTATGTTTAATCCTTCGTTACATTTAGTTGTGCTTCCTTTACGTAATTAACAGCCAGAGAATTACAAATGATAAGGTGGAGTTTTTAAAAGGCAAGCAACTTTGAGGATTTTTGATAAACGTAAGGCAAAAAAAGTTGTACGAACCGATTTAATAAAATTTGTGAAAGAAAGTGGTCAAGTTCACATACAGAACACAATATAAGTTAAGCCTTAACTTTCAAAATTATTGCCCATTATTTTCTGCACTAAATAATAATTTTGCTTGTTTGTCTTGTCATTTAGAACACAAATAGCTGAAAGTAGAAACAACAAGCCTTTATTTCTCTCTCTTGTTCATTACGAGCAAACTGCAATCGGCAAACAGACAGCAGATAAACTTTTACGTAAAAATTTGCACTCTATACATACGAGTCTGACTAGACATTTCATTGATTTGAATTCACATTCATATACATAATTACGAATACTTGGCCGAATTTTCAATGTCATATGTCATCCTTTGGTTATTTGTGTCCTTTTAAATCACTATTATTTAATGTAGTCTCAATAATAATGTTAAGTTAGGATTTAGGCTGACTTGCATGTGTGTGTCTGACGAGAAAAGTTTGGATATGGCCAATTCAAGTTTTAACGCAAAAAGATTATCGTTACTCGTTTTATTACCCCGAATCGTGACGTTAGTTAAAATACTTACATCATATAAAATACGGCATCTTTATTTATTTTTGGTATGTAAGAGCAAAATTTGAATTACTTACCCGCATATTTAGCCAGATTCTGGTTACAGCTAGAAAGTAAGGCATACACAAATAGTTCATTTCATAGGACGTTTTTGTATTTAAAATATTTTCTTAGCTCTGGGGTCCGTTAAATTCGACTTTAACCTTGTGCTTTAATGAAGAAACTATTGACTAGTATTGTCTAGTATGTATATCGTGGTAATATTCTTTAGGTTAATACTTCTTCTTACGTAACCCCATGACCAACTAAAAGTGTACTGGCTAGTGAAAAGCACGGCATTCTTTTACGAAAAGTTCATCCGTTTGCAAAACGTTGCTGGAAAATGATTAAATGAGTGTCGTGTTTCTCCCACAGGATAAATAAGGCAGAGTGAAAAGAATGCCGTCAACAACAGACACAGACAATGTCTTATTCAATCGAGTCGAGCTGAGGCTAAGCTCACGGCTTCTTTTCCTTCATCTAGATTTTCTCTCCATTCTCCAGCAGCAGAATCCTCATGCAGTCATCCTTTTCTCTCCTCTAAAGACATATTTTTTCACACTTTTTCCAATAAGTTTTCCACAAGTTTTATCTCATGTCTTTAAAAAGTATGTAAATGTCATGTAGGGAAGAATACGTGTTGTCTACGATGATGCCATATCCTTCTTTCCCCAACAACAGTCAATTTTCATTCTTTTTATTGAGCTAGTATAAAAATGCAATAAAGACGATTGGAACCAACGAAGAGCACATAATTTTGTAGGTGAAGAGATACGCGTAGACGTACATAAGTAGTGGCATCATGATCATTCTTCTTTTTCGAATTAAATGAATGAAAGCTCTGCGGTAGCCCATTTCCTTTAGGTGACCAGAATTCCAACACGTTTCCTCATTTCCTTGCGAACCAAGAAATTCCTTTTATCATCGTGACTTCTCACTTGTGCCTCCAATGACTTTATTCCGGAGAGAAAAAACTTCTCACTTTCTTTACCATTCTCTCAATACAGAGTATTCTGCATTCAATTTGAGTGGAGTAAGTAATATGAAAAATAAATGGAGCTTGATCGAGTGGGAGATCAAGTAGAAAGGCTTTTTTTCCGGGGCAAACAAACTTGTTTTTATTGTTTGAAGACTGAGTCGAGCATAAACTTACATGATCTCTCCGACAATACTCCAGTCTTGGTAAATTTAGATTTTGAAAGGTTTGGATTCAATCGATTTTCACCGCACATACGGAATCTTATTACTCGTATGAAAGTAATTGAGAGTCAGTGCCAGTATTTTTACCGAGACGCCCACACGTTCAACACTCATTCATTCAACGGGGTTGATTGTATGAAAGCGCAGGCCAAAGTAAAAATAGACAGTGACTGGAAGGTCTGCTGGAGGAGCTTTTGAATTAATTTTCAAGACAAGGTGTTTGAAGGTCTCCAAGTCCGGGTGAATTTCTTGTGGGTGCAGTGTCACATACATGACGACATTGTTTAGATGCACTTGAGACACAAGACAGAAAAGGTGCTTACATCTGGAGAAGAACTCATTACGTCATTTTCATTTGAAAACAAGCGTGTTTGCAAAAGGTCAAATGCATAAAGTCTATAAGTTACTAGTTCCACGTAGCTTGAATATTCATTCAGACTTTAATTAATAAAAAGACTGAAAGGTGTGGTTTTGACTTTGAAAACAAAATTAAAGGACGAATAAGCGACGTTGATAAGATTGTCGAGTTTATTTTTTTCTGATTTTGTGTGCAAAAACTGTAGGTTCTAAAAATTAAAATACGACACGCCACAGACATTTTTGGAGAAACCAAAAAGTTAAATCATGGACGCCGACCAATTTCGCCGACATGGAAAGGAACTGATTGATTATGCAGCAAAATACCTGGATACTATTCATGAACGTCGTGTGACGCCAACTGTGGAACCGGGGTATCTCAAGGCTCTCATTCCGAAGGATCCACCACAACGAGGTGAAAATTGGGATGAGATTGTTGCTGATATTGAGCCGAAAATATTGGCAGGGGTGAGTTGAGACAATCAATAATCCATAAAGATACTGCTAGTAACTATCTGATTAATCCTCTTGTATTTAGATGACTCATTGGCAGCATCCGAGATTTCACGCGTATTTTCCGTCTGGGGCGAGTTATCCGTCCATTTTGGCTGACATTGTGATAGATACGATTGGGTGCATAGGCTTCTCTTGGGTAAAATCAGAAATGTGTTAGCTAAGAAAAATACGCGAAAATCAATCCATGCAATTTTTATTGTTGAATAGGCATCGGCCCCATCTTGTTCAGAATTGGAGGGCATCATGCTGGATTGGCTAGGGAAGGCAATGAATTTGCCCAAGGAATTTTTGCAATCAAGTGAAGGGAGTAAGGGTGGTGGCTGCATTCAGGTTGGTACTGAAAGTTCCCGAATATCATACCTTAACGTTGGCTAATTTATTCGGCTTTTTTACGTAGACCAGAGAGCACAACTATGTACCTATAAGATGATTTTTATTGCATTTGGAACATAATGCACAAGTACAGGTTGAAGTAAGTCCTTTTTGATCGTTTCTTACAGGCAATGGAACAAGATCGAAAGAATGGGCTTTTTCCGTTCTTTGTGTCAACAACGATTGGAACCACTTCCTGTTGCTCTGCGGATAATGTGAAGGAAATTTGGGCCCGTGTGTCAGGAGTTTGATTGCTGGTTGCACGTGGATGCTGCATATGCGGGCTGTTCTCAGATTTGCCCAGAGTTGCGACATCTCTTTGATGGGATCGAGGTGAGTGCAAGTTAAGCAAGTCGAGCTCTCGTTTTGTCATTTCCCCGCAAGGGTGCTCATGAGAATATGTGCTATCTTAACTACATCCTACATCCTTTGTTTATAGTATGCCATGTCGGTGAATACCAACTGCAATAAGTGGCTCCTGGTGAACTTTGACTGCTCCTGTTACTGGTACTGTTTTTTAAAGAAATAGTAAATGTAGAATAATTTTGAATTTTAGCTGCATAGTGATTTCCACAAATGTTTTCAATAAAGGGTGAAAGATCGTTACAAGTTGACGCAAGCCTTGGTCGTGGATCCTCTGTATTTACAGCACAGTCACTCTGAAGAAAGCATCGATTATCGGGTGCGGAAAGTTCTTCTTTTAAATTAAATTTTACCATGTCAGGTTAATAATGTTTTATGATACTTTTCATCAGCACTGGGGAATACCGTTGAGTAGAAGATTCCGATCATTGAAACTATGGTTCGTCATAAGAATGTACGGAATTGAAGGACTCCAAAATTACATTAGAGAACATTGTAGACAAGCAAAGATGTTTGAGGCGTTGGTGCGCAAGGATGTCCGTTTCGAGATAATGAACAAAGTTGAGGTATGCTATTATGCAAATTTATCTTTATTGTTTAATATGTTTTAATTTTGGTGCCAAGTTGTTATGTTCAATAACTTGCATTTGATTTTGCTATCAGCTTGGACTTGTCTGTTTTCGAATGAAAGGAAGTAACGCTCTGAATCAAAAGTTGTTATCGACAATCAACGCATCGGGCAAGCTGCACATGGTTCCTGCGTCCCTCAACGACAAATATGTGATTCGGTTCTGCGTTTGTCGTGAAAATGCTTCTGATGACGACATGAGTAAATAAACTAAAGTTAATTTTAGCACGATAAAAAATTATCTCACTCACAAAATAATCTTTGGATTGAAGCTTACGCCTGGGAAGTAATCAAGTCCACTGCAGATGAGATTGAGACGACTGAGGTAGGTTCCCCAACATCTCCGGTACCTGTTCCAGTTAAGAGGCTGAGTAAAGCAACAGAGGAGATCTTGAAGGGTCTCGCTGAGCGTCGCTTTACACTCGCCAGACAGACTTCTGTAATTAACGATGTTACTGCGCGTACATCTGTCGATTTAACGGAGGACGAAGCACTCATTCCGCGCAGTCGACGCGGTAGCCTTTTCCCTGCATGCGCTTTTATTGATGATTACGCGGAGGCTAGGGAAGGGGAACGTAGAGCAAGTTTGATAGATCTTGTGGCGCTTCGTAAATTGAGTGGAGGGAGTGATAATAGCTTGATTCGGAGTGGGAGTATTAGCATGACTACTTCTATTACGGAAGCCATTCGGGAGGACGAGGAAGATAATTTAATTGCAGATGAGAAAGCCAAATCGGACATGTCTACTTGATTAGTCTTGATTTTATTTACTTAACTTAATTTTGTTTTATCTTGATTAAATTAATAGCATCTTGCATGCTCACATATAATTTATTTTATCTTGCTTCGTTGCTTTAATTCAAAGTTCTAACATCAGATATTCTTACTTCCTTATGCTCAACTTTATAATTTATTGCTCTGTTTATGCTATTGTAGTTCAATTAAAAAACTTAATAAAAGCACATTTAAATACATTTATCTATTTACGTAATATTATAATGCTTGCATTTTTATTTTCGGCTATTAGTAATGCATATTTATTTTAGCGAATCCAACTGTAAATTCAAAATGTCAATCCGTAAAGAAAGCGGCAACGAGCAGAGACAAGCTTTAAATAGACCTTCGCGTTATCGCAAATTTCGTATTAATCCTCTTGACAGGATCCCAATTTACTCGTGGACGAGCCGTTGAAAAAAGAAGAGGAGAAAGAGCAACGAGCGGAAGAAGACTCGGTTGCGGAGCTGAAACAGAAGCAGCACGAGTTGCTCAAGCACAAAAGGTCATTGTTTGTTCGAATGGTAAGGAAATGAAAAGTCACATTTTTCCATATTTACATACATACATACATAATATGCTGGCCTTCTCAAGCATGCATTTGATATCTCTTTTCACGCGCCTCCGGAAATAGGTTAGTGATCCAAAAATCTACAATCCAAAAATTGTGAAAGCTCGTTCTCCAGCGATCAAGGCACGTCCTTCCTTCCCACCCATGGATCAATCCGAGGAGGAAGAAATTGCTGAAGAGGGGCAACCTCAGGCACAGCCAACTCAATTGGGAAATCAAGCTAGTCCCATGTATGTCTTCATTTGCATATATATTTTTCTCTCTATAATTACCCAGGCAGATAGAGCCCCACGTGCCAATTACGTTTGATTAGGTACTTTTTATGCAAAAAATTATTCCATCGCATATATCTGTTTCACACACACGACGAAGATAACTTCTATCAAAAAGTAATGGCTACATTTTAATGGGGTGGCTTCAGCAAAATAGCAATAAATCATCATTGGAGCGTGAGAGGAAGGAGCAGGCTCAACTCCTTTCATACTCTCCAAATTTCAAGTTGATGCCAATGCAATGCATTGTTCTTCCTTTTCCCATTTCCTCTCACTTCCACTCTCATTTCCAACTTTTTCTTTCGGCTCCAGCCTTGCTTTTTAGACTCCCTTCAGAGAGATAGGGAATGAGTGCGAATGGCAGCAAAAAATAATATCATCTCCAAATTATATACGTCTAAAATGTGTAGTGGGGTGCTACAATTTCCCGCTTTCGAGTGAAAGTAGGTTAAAAGATTTTCTCACTTGGTTAGGCTAAATGCGCCGTGGTCCTCCGACTTTTACATGGCAAATTAATGGTTGTCCCGTTATTCTCCCTTTTTTATGAGAAATGTATGCAGAAACGCTTGATAATGATGATGCTATATTGCAATTTTATAGGGCTCCGAGGCACATTAAGAGATCAACGGGATAGAATGTGTAGTGATGCATTAAGGGATCATTAATGATGGCCGTAGGGTCGTCGGCTAGAGATGTATGTACTACTAAAAAGTTACTATAAAACAGAGCAAACGAACATCCACTCCAGCTTTGATTTCCCTAAAAAGTTGTAAATCTTGAATGGAGAGGGAAAGGAGTGATAATGAAAAATAGATTTGCTCCCACCAGCAACGATTTCGCCTTTTACTTTCCTGCTCCCCTTTTACAAAGATCATTCGTCATCGACTTGAGAGTGGGGTTTGACGCGGTGGAAGGCTAATGGCTTTATTTTTACGCAATTATGCGAGAGTTGAAGGTGTGAATGGGAGAAAGTTTACCGATGTGATGAAAGAAAAGTGAAACTTCATAATTTATTTTCCTTCAGGTCTTCTTGGATCAGCTGGCCTTTGGCGTTTATGTTTCAAGACATTGTGGAAGAAGTTACAAATGAAGTTCCATTCCGGTAAAATGAAACTCTTACTTTTTCCATTCATACATAATAATACAAGCTGTAAAAGAACGACTACTCGTGCGGCTTAGGCATGCTCTTAAATATTATGGGTGTATGATTATGCTTGCTTCAGATTTCGAAACTGGGATTCCACTCTATCAATCAAACCTGGAGCGACATGCTCTTCTGGCTCGACGAAAACTTCTCCAGATTCAGAGCATCACCACCATCAGCTCCTCCGAGGAATGAGCAATCCGAATCCTGTGAGGAAGCGGAGCAAGTCCCCTCTGCCACCGGGTGTCAAATCCCCGACAAACAACCCCGTCTTAGGAGTTCCGCCAGAAAGTATGAGAAAGAACTCATCAAAAACTAATCATCTCAGTCCGCCGAAGCAGCAACAGCAGCAGCAGTAGAGTCGAAAAGTTTTGGTGTATTATAGTGAAACTGTACACATCTTTCATGTTGAAAAAATGCTTTATTGTAAAAAAAGGAGGTGTAGTAGATGCAGTAATTAGTATTTGGGTTAAAATTCAACTTTATCAATATGCTGAAATTTTGGCCGCATGTTTACTCAGCCATTTAATTAGGGTTACAATTAGGGAAATTGAGTAATATACTCATTAGTTATTACACCGTACATGGTAAAATTGATGTCAATAGTTGCTAAATCAAATATCCTTGTGTTAATTAATATGAGCGAAGCTGCTACCATTGGGTTATGAATTACGTAGATACAATTTTAAATGGCATTAGAAAGGATATTACTACCAAATGATGTAGCTACGTATACGAATTAATAACTAAGTTCTATCATGCAGCTTTTATTGGTGAGATATGCAACGGAAGATATGGAATTAACAAGTCAATGTGTGCAAATGTCCCAGTTCTCGACAATTTTTCAGAATGCATTCCAAAGTAGTAAAATTAAACGTTGAGAAAAGCCAACAACTTTTTGTGCTCTTTTTATTTTTTCATATCACGATTCACCAACATGATATACACACGTCAATTAACAATGATTTAGCTTAACCTAAAACATATAACTTTTCCATTCATGCAAATTACAATGCAATGGATAAAATATCATTCGTAATGTTCACAAATCGATTTGAAATATTCATCTAGAACTAGCCTAAGTAATGCGTTTTCCGTACACCTATGGAATATATATTTACGATATTATTTTTTGGAACTTTCATGTTGCAACAACTACTGCACCAAAGATGAAAACATTCATACACACTTTTTCCTTCTTAAGATTCGTAAGTTTAATTCTTTTACGAACACAACAGGAACAAAAACTTCATCCTTAATTATTCAAGTATGGCATTCTTATACAATCATGTTTTTAACATTGTAAATCAACAGTTTCCCTATACGCACGCAACGTTTTAGGAATTTTCGAGACCGTACAAATAAAAATGAGTACCTTAATAATTGGAATAACTTCAGATGGAAAAGCTTTTTATGGTATAAACTGTCCTTTTTTCCAACCTACAAGTTTGGTCGTTTCATAAAGTATGAAGCTTTTCATAAAGACTTTAAGAGGAAGTCATGTGATTTAGGCAATAGAAAAGTAATTTCGTATATCAATGAATAATTATTTTTCAGAGGATTCGTACAATACACTAACATATTATATATTCTGTACTTGTTCAAATGATAGCTCAAACAAACCGGAGAGAAATCAATTTCAGATTTGTTTTAGAAATAATTAGGTCAGGAGGTGTCTTTTAAATTCGGGAAAATTAGATTCGCCCAAAAGCTTCTTCAAAACTTAAGTTCGCACATTCCACCAACAATTTATGTATACAACCTTATAGCCTTTTCAACACAATAAGCTGCAT
Source organism: Seira sanloemensis (assembly GCA_027743915.1). Lineage (NCBI taxonomy): Eukaryota > Metazoa > Arthropoda > Collembola > Entomobryomorpha > Entomobryidae > Seira > Seira sanloemensis. The sequence goes on along the minus strand of JAHZMY010002871.1, from coordinate 788 downwards.
CGGGGCTGCCTTGATCAAACAATATTTTTTTACCTTAAACATATAAAAAGAAATGTAATTTTTTTGGCAACAAAAAGACTTGTGACTAGAAACGCGTGCATCCTTCAAGTTTACCATTGCTTTAGAAAAACAGCTATTTATTATATTTATGTATGGCTCGAAAAGTAGCAAATGGAGTGTATCGTAGCTTCCAGAACTTGCTATATATCATAATCTTTGGAAATGGATCATTATTATTGCTGTTTCTCCCTACTAATTAATACATGTATGAACTATGAACCCTTCTACAAATTTAGCTGCCTTTTTTCCTTTTTCAAAAGAAGCTTTTAAAAGTTATAATCTAGACGAGGCATATACGTGACAAATGTTGCTGTTTTGAGCTAAACGAGTTCTGAATTTCGCTGTTTCACTATTCACATTCATCGTATTAAACTAAAAGGCACAAATCTCTGCGCTGCTTGTAGTGAAATCAAATTGTGACACAACTGTCGAACTTATAACTCTATCCTTGTCTAGCCTAAGACCCATTAGTTCCCATTAAGCGCCACTCTTGCGATTCTTTTCTTCATAAAGTGACTGACAATTCCAATCTGTATGCGTAGGTAAGTATATTATTATGTAGGTATGTAGCAATAAGAGCGCAAATTTAAAAGCAAAAAATAAAAAGAATTGCAGGCATAATGTCATACAGCTCACAGAATATGCTAGCTCGCAAATGACAAAAGTAAGAGGAAAGCTGACACTTTGATGATAAGTTGCCCTATTAATTCATTTCATCTTTTTTCCTA
>JAHZMY010002870.1:0-11070 GCA_027743915.1 Seira sanloemensis | reverse complement strand
TTATTAGTGGGACTAGAGCCAAGAAACGGGAAGGAGAAAAGTAAATTACAACTTGCCTTCATCATTTTGAAGGGTACTTTTAAGAAACAGACATGTCATGTTTTGCTTTTTTTGCCAAGCCTAGTAATAATAATGATTTAGATGAAAGGACACGATGTGCGACAAGTGGTTGGTGAGACACAAGTCTTTCTCTCCTGTGCCCTGTGTTCTTGTTCATGGCATGAGGAGAAAGCAGCGTTACGTTTGGGCGGTAAATGAGAGATCGAGTTATTTTTGATCATGTTTCAGGACGCTGGATCTCAGCAAATTGGTTTCCTTTTGGGAAGCTGTAGTGTTCAAGTGGCCCTCACGTCAGAGGCTTGTTTAAAAGGATTGCCAAAATCAGCAGCAAGCGGAGAGGTGGTTGCCTTCAAGGGCTGGCCGAAACTCAATTGGTTCGTTACGGAGCACCTGGGAAAGGCACCCAAGGATTATTCGCCATCACCTCGAGTCACTGATGAGACGCCAGCGTACATTGAGGTAAACCTAAACCCGGTATGTATGGACAATTTCTTTATGCATTTATCTTGACAACACCGAATACTAATGATCATCCATCGTATTTATGCTTGTGTTTTTAGTACACGACGGATAAAGACGGGTCGGTTATGGGAGTTACAATGAATCGCGCGTCAATGCTCGCACATTGTCGAAGTTTAACAACCGCGTGCAACTACACCGAAGGGGAAGTGATGGTGTGTGTCCTCGACTTCAAAAGGGAAGTCGGCCTTTGGCACAGCGGTAAGTTTATATCATTATCCTTGGTTCAAGGTTACAAAATATCCCAACTATGTATACCATCGGTCATAATTAATTAAGCAAGGGCTTAGATTCGTTGCTTATTAAAATATTTGTTCCTTCTTTCCGTTTCAGTACTTACTTCGGTGTTCAACGGAATGCATGTCATTTTCATTCCATACGCTCTGATGAAAGTCAATCCTGCCTCGTGGATGCAAATGATCACAAAGTACAGAGGTGAGCATTATAATTACCTTAGATAAAGTGTACGAAATTGTTAGAGAAACAACATTAGAGACATTACTGTTCAACTTTCACTGGAGAAAGTTGTTCAATAATGGCAGTGAAAAGGAGCTTATATACATAGTCACAACTTAATACAGGATTTATCGATTAAACTGATTGCTTAGTCGTTGCAATAAAATTTAATGAGTGCTTAAAATGGTTTTATGAGTCGAGCCTGCAGCGTGCAGCAAGTAATCAAAATGTTTTCCAGCTTTTTATGTGAAATTGTTGACATGTGCGTATTCCTACTTTCACAGCGAGTATTGCCATAGTCAAGTCAAGGGATCTCCATTGGGGGTTGTTAGCGACGAGAGACCATAGGGATATCAGTCTAGCATCCTTGAGGCTTCTTTTAGTTTCCGATGGAGCAAATCCTTGGTCCCTATCTTCATGTGACCAGTTCCTCTCCGTGTTCCAAAACAAAGGCTTGCGGCCAGATGCCATATGCCCGTGTGCGTCTATCCTCAGAAGCACTCACGGTATCCTTGCGAAGGTAAAATAATAAAAATATTCAAGTTTTTTGTTGTTTTTCTTCCTTTCATGTATTACAACTCTTTACGCGTGGGTGTTACAATGAAAATATTTACAGGGAAAGGTACTTTATTTTGAAACGTGTTATGTATACGCTCTGTCCTACTTTCGAGAGCTTTTTAATATTATCCTATTTCCAGACTCATTTCATATTCTCATTTTTACTGTCCCCTGTAGACCTGGGAGAGCAGGTGTGAATGCCACAGGAAGAGGAGTCCTCTCCATGCAGGGACTGAGCTACGGTGTTGTCAGAGTTGATCAGGAGGTATGTATAGTAAAGCAAAACAAAACTGAAATGCATTCGAACGTGTGCATGAAATTATTAGTAAAGGTGGACCATCATTTCCGTACAGAACTTTACTCGAATTTATATGCATAATTATTGTCTTTTCTCTTGCGTTTAGAATTCATTAACATCGTTAACGCTACAAGACTGTGGACAAGTGATGCCGGGAGGTAATGCCCAGTTTTTGAATTTACTATTTTCATGCAAAAATGACACATTGATGCGTGTTTGCATATTTTTTTTGCAAAGTCTTTTCATCTGCATATCTGCATGTCAGACTGAACTGGGCTAGTGGGTTTGGTCATTTATTACAAGTTGGACAAGGGGAAGTTGACTCTTACGTCAGTGGAAAAAATGAAAGCCTTTCATGTCACGGTGAATGCTTAGCAAAACGGTAATCACATTTGGCTCATTTGTTATTTCGGAATACTTGAGCAGTTCCGGGCGTTGGTGATGCCATCGCCATTTGTTTTTTCGATTAAGTTTTGGCTCAAAGGCAAATTGATAATGGTGACATATGGTCAGTTCATATGAGATTTTTTAACAAGTCTTTATAAAAAAGAACATTTCCTGTGACAAAAGGGATCGATGAGAAGTCAACTTTTACTTGCTCAACTCGACAAGCTTTTTTAGAGAATGAAAAAATAAATGATTTATGTGTCTGCTTTCCCCTTCTCTCATTTTACCCTCTTGACATGTTGTTATTTTCTGTAACACGTCCTGCAGCTGTGATAGTCGTTGTACGAATGGATGGACAACCGTATCTCTGCAAAACGGACGAAGTTGGTGAAATATGTGTCCACAGCTCTGCAACTGGCGCCCAGTAAGTTCATTGTAATATATTGAATATTTGATTTATTTGTCGCGAAATGAAGTTGCAATTTTGATTACAATTATTACTATTAGTAATGAACATGAGCTACTTGAATGAGATATTTTTACACAAAAGCTAGTTTTTGTAAGTAGATAGTGTGTGTCTCAACGTAATTCTCTACTTACTTTCTTTCTTCTGTAGGTATTGGGGTCTGCAAGGACTCACGAATCACACATTCAAAGTACAACCTCTCCAAGCTGATGGCACTGCTGTTAGTGATTCAGAATATGTGAGAAGTGGACTCCTCGGCTTTCTCGGACCGGTATGTTACCCTTTCATAAACTTTCTTTTTTGTTTCTGCAAAACAAATTTTGTAGAGAAAGTGAAAAATATTGATTTTCTCATGTACTTTCGTAGGGTGGCTTGGTCTTTGTCTGTGGCTCCAGAAATGGGCTGATGAGCGTCAGCGGGAGAAAGCACAATGCGGATGACATCATTGCCACAGTTTTGGCCGTCGAGCCGATGAAATTCATCTACCGAGGAAGGATCGCCGTCTTCAGCATAAAAGTTTTGAGGGATGAGAGAATATGCGTTATTGCTGAACAAAGACCCGACTGCAGCGAAGAAGAGGTACAGGGATATATGCTCTGCGTCTGAATACAAACTCATTAGCACTCTCACATGCCAAACTTTTGATAGTTTCAAAAACATACATAATTCTACATGCCTTGTAGCATATTGGCAAAATATTGGAATTTAGAAGAATCCCTTATTAAGAAAAATCATGTAAAGGCATGCATGGGTGAAAACTATTCACTATCAGCACGGATTTGTGCTCACATGATGGCCCAATTTTCCAAAGATTGTATGAAAATGTTAATGTTGATCATTCATGTTTTAGAGTTTCCAATGGATGTCAAGAGTCCTCCAGGCTGTGGATTCGATCCATCAAGTTGGCATCTTCTGCTTGGTTTTAGTCAATCCCAATTGTTTACCTAAAACTCCCCTCGGTGGAATCCATCTATCAGAGGTATACATTTTATGCTGTGCTCTTTAAAGGAAAATGAACATTTTATTCATTTTCCAACAACGCTTTTATTATGAAAATTTACAACACTTTCTATGGGGTTTTCTCGGTCGTAAGGATGTTCTTAAGAATTTTGCTGGAGACAGCTTTTTTTCGGATGAAAGGAATCTTTGTCTCATGATCTCATGGTATTTGCATGAACTCTGTGTACTTTAGACAAAGCGACGATTCTTGGAAGGAACCCTTCATCCAGCAAATGTGCTAATGTGTCCTCATACTTGTGTCACGAATCTTCCAAAACCAAGGGAAATTCATTCGGATGTTGGGCCGGCGAGCGTTATGGTAGGAAATATAGTTCAGGGCAACCGCCTGGCTTCAGCTCAGGGACGCGACGTAAGTTTTATTCAGGAATAATTATTGCTTAAAGTCTTATTACGATGAATATTTATGTTGTCTGCAGCAGTGTTGATTTATTGCTCTTTGTGATTATTTCAGCTCGGAGTTGTTGATGAAGAGTCAGATACAGCAAAAAAGGTTTGTACACACATACATAAACTGTAACCAACTCATGTAGTTTAGGCTTGACAATCGATTTTTTATGCTCATATGCTTACATTCACATTCAAATCTTGTTTGTGCAGTACCAGTTTATCTCCGAGATCTTGAAATGGCGATCTACCTCAACGGCAGATCATGTTATTTTCACCCTGCTGAATTCGAAGGGAACCGTTACAATGACAATGACATGCTCCCAACTCCACAAAAGAGCGGAGCGTGTGGCGTGCCTACTCCTCGAAAGGGCGAAGATCAATACGGGTGATCAGTAAGTGGCACACACATAAACTTGATATCTGCAGACGGTTTACATCGTGGGTTTAATTTAACTTCAACGTTTTTCCTTTCTTGCAGCGTTGCTCTCGTCTACGCTCCAGGTCTAGATCTCATCGCAGCTTTTTACGGATGCCTATATGCAGGTATTACATGCTGACCTGAAGCAGGAATAATGTTTCTTTCTCTACTTTCTCGCAACTTGAAATGAATTTGCCATTTTTTCTCTGATCATCCAATCTATCTCTATCTGTGAATCCAATTTTGTCATTTTGTGTTTGAAGGATGCTGTCCAATAGTGATACGACCGCCACATCCGCAAAATCTGCAGACAACGTTACCCACTGTTCGCATGATTACTGAAGTCAGCAAGTCTGTTCTCATCCTTTCTACTCAAAATGTCATTAAATTGCTTCGTTCCAAGGTATTTACTTGGGAAAATCCCTTTTCAGAAAGCTTGATGAGATTATTAAAGTGTATTGTTCACATGTTATGGAATTTGCTTTTTTCGCTGGGATTACACATTTTCCGTATCTTTTTTTGTGTAGGAGGCAAGCAACGTAGTTGATGTGAAATTATGGCCTTTGACTCTGGACACGGATGATCTTCCGAAGAGAAAGCTTGCCAGCATCTATAGAGCTCCTACGGCGGAGATGATTGCGTATCTTGATTTTAGGTAAAAGCAATGAACTTTTATGAATGCTACACTAATTTCCCCAGAAATTGAGAGATCCCTTCACTCCATGTGGAATAAATGAAAATGAATTTTGGACTGACTCTTCTGTCTCGTTGCTTTTCAGCGTTTCGACAACCGGGATGCTCGCTGGGATCAAAAAGAGTCATTCAGCAGTTACCTCTCTTTGTCGTTCAATGAAGCTCGCTTGCGAACTCTATCCTTCGCGACATGTTGCACTGTGCCTGGATCCTTATTGCGGACTCGGCTTCGCGTTATGGTGCCTCAGCAGGTGAGACTTTCCAACTTAAATTGTTTTTTTTTCGTTGTATTTGCATTCAGCTCAGGTCAAATTGATACATGCGTTGAAGTCGTGATGTGACCTCTTTTTAAAGAAAAAAACACATCTTTCTCGTTTTTAATCAAGTAATGGCATTGTTTGAAGTGCCCTGTCAGTGCGTACGGAGAAAGCAGTGAAAGTATAAAAAATCTCTATATTTTCTCCTTTTAAATTATTTACAGTGTTTACTCCGGGCATCACTCCATTCTAATCCCGCCGTCAGAAGTCGAAGTAAATCCAGGTCAATGAAACAATATTTTACTTACTGTTACTCACTCAAAACTACTTTGTTTTATTATTTACAATATAATTCACTATAACCAAAGTCGACTGTATATTTAAAACGTTTTATTTAATTAGGCTTGTGGTTGAGTGCTGTCAGTCAGTATAAAGTGCGAGATACATTCTGCTCATATGGAGTCATGGAATTGTGTACCAAAGGACTTGGATCATCGGTGGGCTTATTAAAACAGAGAGGGGTAAATCTGGCATGTGTCCGTAAGTACCCTACATATATTCATACACGAGTCTTGTGTAATTCACATTTTTTATTACGTGAGGATATAACTGTATTTTTTGGTATCGGTGAAGGGACTTGCGTTGTGGTCGCAGAAGAGAGGCCCCGGATTAATCTTACAAATAGCTTTTCTAAGCTGTTTTCAGCCCTTGGCTTATCACCCCGAGCAGTTTCGACCTCATTCGGTTGTCGCGTTAATGTCGCTATTTGTCTTCAGGTATGAAAAAACTCTATGTACATTTACTTATTTTTTCTGAAAAGCTTTTTGCGGGAATTAATTTTTTCTGTTAAGGGAGGAAAATGTCTGACTTCAGGAGCAATTTTGTTCAAGTGATTGACACATGTTTTTTTTCTCTTTTTTCTTGTGTATGTATAGGGAGCATCTAGTCCAGAGCCTTCAACGGTGTACGTAGATCTTAGGAGCCTGCGGCATGACAGAGTTACGCTGGTGGAACGTGGCTCGCCTCATAGTCTGTGTCTCATGGAGTCTGGAAAACTACTTCCAGGAAGTAAGGTCATTATTGCCAACCCGGACACGAAAGGACAATGCGGAGACTCGCATCTCGGAGAGGTGGGGCACTGAGCATGACTTATTTGATTTTATCGGAATTCAATGATCCATGTCATCGTTAACCTTTTTTAATTCTCGTAAATAGATTTGGGTGCAGTCTCCACATAATGCAAGTGGATATTTCACCATCTACGGGGACGAGAGCAGTTACGCAGATCATTTTAATGCTCGACTTGTTACCGGCATCACGGGCGAAGTGTATGCTCGAACGGGATATCTGGGCTTCTTGCGACGAACTGAAAATGTGCAGGCAGATGGGGGTAAGGAGTTGAAGGAAACGATTAAAATTAATGACTGAAAATTATTATTAGATGCACTGGTCTTAATTTTTTGTATTATTATTTGTCTGCAGAGCTCCATGATGCGGTCTTCATTGTTGGCTCGATAGATGAAACCATAATGCTGAGAGGTTTGCGCTATCATCCCATAGATATCGAAAATAGCATTTTGCGGTGCCATAAAAAGATTACAGAATGGTAAGTTTGTTAGATAATATCTGTATAGGTATTTGTGTGATTTTCATTTTACTTGAATTCATTTGTGCTTGTGCTGAATATTATGAAGACGTACATTTATATTATGATAAGGAGCTCTCGGATAACTTTAATCTTACGTTGCAAGCAAATGACAAAGGACAAGATTTAGTTTTACTGTATTGCCAGTGTCAAATAATGGGCTACATTCTTTTGCAAAGTCAAATATATATTTTTCTTTTTAAGGCAGCTCTGTGTTCGTTTCTCAGTTATAAAAGTTTTTATATATAAAGTATTTCCAAAAGTAAGAGGAGCGCACTAATTATTATAAGAGGCAGCAAGTGATAGAAACAAGAAATTTTTTCTAGTGGTGTACATAACCTTTTAAAAAGGCAAGTAATATAATAATTTAGTGTATTCAGTAAAATGCAGTCATGTAATATTGTTCCTTGCACCAAGTTGTGTGGGAGGAATCATCAGTTTCGTGTACGAATATAAAAATTGATTGCCATCACACTCACGATTTTTGCTCGTGCTCAAAAATGCGCTTTTTTGTGCGAATTTTGTATGAGCTTTGACAGTCTAAATCACACTGGTAGAGTTACGCAGGTAAAATGTATTTTCCAGAGATACATAGTCTTTTTCATATTATATATTTTACCTCCGCCTTTGAATATCTTTCAATGAGATTTGTAAAACTACGTTGAGCGTTGTTAGTTTTGCTTCGGAAAAAGAGGATTTTTGGTTAAAATCTCAATTTATATATGATATAATATAACTTTGGTTTCATATATGACATGTGTTCTTCATTTCATTCTTGACTGTGTATTTCAAGTTAATTTGAATACAAGTAGTAAAGAATAACTGTGTAATATATTAACAATTACAATAGTAAGTTTAATTTGACCAAAAGCCTACGTGGTCGGTATAAGTCAATACAACGTTTATGCTTTACTTGAATACAATCTGAGGTCTGATCATATACCTTATGAATCTGACAAAATCGTGGCATTACTTATTATCTGAATATCCGATATCGTATCAGTTCGTTTTTTCAGCTTTCGCAATCATTAATTTAAGCAGTATTTGCTTTTCGTATTTGATACTATCAGAATTCACCAAAAAAACCGTTATGCACATGTGAATACATAATTTTCCAGTGACGCTATCATTTCCAACTTTCACTTTACGCTAATAAACAAGTGTTCTGATTTGGAGAATAGATCTTTTTATGTCTTTTATGTATCCGTGATATTTATTAATCATTTACTACTTATTTTTTCTCTGCAGTATCAATTTATTGGGTGTAATTTTTTTAAATATATTTTTGAACATTTCGCCACATTGCTTCAAGAAGAAAGTGCAACTTTTGAGAGTTATTAATAAATTAGCCTAAATACATTTGAATTCATCCGGAAACTCTTGCTTCCGGAGAAGGTAACAAAATGGGAGAGAAAGTAGTTGTGAGTAAAACAATCATCATCAGCAGAATGTTTTACCTAAGAAAAGTTTCTTATAGTCATATTCAAATTAAAGAGTACATGAAACTTGATCAAAAACTTACATTTTAGTGTAATCAATTTTTCAACAATGAAATGGATGACACGCATGATTTACATGGTGTAATTTGATATTGTAATAACTTACATATAATTGACTCGTAATCTTGACCGATCAGTAGTGATGTAGTACTACGTTTCCTATTTGTAAATTAACACTTCTGCCATTAACTCTCTCTCTCACTTTAATTTAAGATTATTTAGACAAAATGTAGTTATTTACAAAAACAGTAGCTTGGCTTTACTCCTGACGTTAGTCATTTATGAGCCAGGCACAAATATTACCTAAACATTATCTCTCAAGTCAGCCATATTAAATATATTCTAATTTGTAGGATAATAAGAATACCACCAAGTCGTTAGTTGTAAGTTTGTAGGCTTTTTCTAAAATAACGGATTTAAATACAGAAACAATTATAATCTATTATTATTGACTTTAATGCTCCTGTGCTCCATGTGAGGCACAAGAAATCAAATTGTTGTTTGTATAAAACACTGGCTTTCTCCATTACTGCCTATTTTTCAAGTCAACTTCTCCCAATTGTGAATAATGGCGAAATGGTGAAAAAATGAACTAAAGCCCTTTCTTGTTTTGCCAGTTTCTACATTTACAAATCAGACTATGTATATGGTATTAGACAACTAGGTGAAAAAGCACACGCCAAAACAATAATTTAAGGGTATACCATTTCCTAATTAAATTTGTAAATTGAACTTTGAAATTTTCATTTGGACCTTTTTGTAGTACTCTAATATTTATGCGTTTCATTTAGTTTATTTGTAATGTAAGAACTATGCATATGATGTCAGAACTCTGTAGGCTACTGTATGATCGATGATTTCGCGGAATAAAAACCTTTGTTACAAAACGGATAATATTTATGTTACTTTACTAGTTTTTTTGCATCTCAAATAATGGAATTTACATAGTTGCTATGAATTTCCAGCAAGCACTTTCACATTTACTGCATTCTTACTTTCTCCTACTATTACGAAATCTTGGTTGGTCATGTCATCTTGTCCTCCACCACCTCCCAAATTTATTCATTCACCAATGACATTATGGCAAAATCGAAATTAGTAGTCGAAGAGGTCGCTACTGACCCCGAGATTCCTCTAGACTTGGTTGACGACGCCGATAAAAGGCAGGAGAAAGTCAACTATCTTCCTCATCGGAACGGGAACGAAGTGTGTTGTCAACTGTGGCAAGTTCTACCATGCAACTTCCGCTTCTTCTGCAATGGCCGCTTTATCCTAGGACCTGGTCGTCCTCTTTGGATTGGCGTCATCACCATACTTTTGGCTGTGTGTGCGAGCTTTATGATTTACGAGTAAATACTTGCATGATACATTACAATTGGCAGTAAATGAAAGACAAAATATGGAAAACTATAATTTTCACCTTTATGAAGCGTTTTCCCTTATTGCGAATCATGGAGAGATGGAATGAACGGAGCAGTGGTTGTTTTGATGACCTCAATTGCAATCACATGTCTTTTACGATTGGTAACAAAAGATCCTGGCTATATGCTACCCCACTGGTGTAAATAGAGCAAAGCAATTTACACACCGATTTATGAACCTATTACATTCAACTACATAATTGGACTGCTTCATAAATTCAATTTCCAATTCCAGTTTCAAAGCAGCCTTCTGAGCTGTTGGTAAAAGAGAACTTAAGTTGTTTGGAAATCTCGGAGAGATACGGCTACACATCTTACTGCTGTGTATGCAAAATCTTCCAGCGACCGGATACCTTCCACTGCAGCTTATGCCATGCGTGCATAGGTACAAAATATAATAATAATTCAGTTTTTATTGCGAGTTAAAGCAAAATTAATATTGTAAACTTTTTTTATCTGCAAGATGGAGGAGACCATCATTGCAAATTATTGGGCACGTGTGTGGGAAGACGAAATTACAGGGATTTCATTGTCTTCATTCTATCCACCAATTTGGGTCTGTGGCTTGCTTCCGTGGTATCACTCATTCATTTTGTGGAAAGTACAGTTACCTTTTATTTACTATTCTATTTATACGCATACACACCACCGCACACTTTATTAATTTAAATGTATACCACCCATAAAATGAGTTATTGCCCGAGCAATCCGACTCAATTGACCTGGATCCCACGGTTTAGAGGAATATTCTGGGGAATTTAATAAGATGCATGTATTCTCTGTAAATTAGAGTGGGATTACTCCAACATCAAATCAAATGAGAAAAAGGCTTGATAAATGGGTTTAGTGAACCGTATGCGAAACGTAAACATGAAGAATACTTTCGTTAAAAGTCAAAGTAAAAAGCAACTACAAAAATCCGGCATGTATCGTTCACCCATATTTCCAGATAGGCCTTTTGGGGCAAAACGAGACTGATGATAGTC